>OY293309.1:14642938-14894042 GCA_958502075.1 Orchestes rusci | reverse complement strand
GGTGACCAATGGTAGTAGTCTTTCACTAGATTGATGGGAATTTCCATCCTACGATTGACAAATCCTGCCGATAGATGGCGCTATGTACTACAACAGTTAACATTTCATTTACTTGTCAGCTCGACACTAACCCACTTTGAACTGTTCTCTTCAGTCTGACTTAGACCCATAGCCATACTGATGAGTCCTAGTAGGACGAAACGTATATGGATTGGTCATGGTCAGACTGAGGAAACAGTTTCAAAATTTTCCTTTTTCACCGGGAGGATTATCCACGAACTTGTTGTAGACGATATGGTGACCAATGGTAGTAGTCTTTCACTAGATTGATGGGACTTTCCATCCTACGATTGACAAATCCTGCCGATAGATGGCGCTATGTACTACAACAGTTAACATTTCATTTACTTGTCAGCTCGACACTAACCCACTTTGAACTGTTCTCTTCAGTCTGACTTAGACCCATAGCCATACTGATGAGTCCTAGTAGGACGAAACGTATATGGATTGGTCATGGTCAGACTGAGGAAACAGTTTCAAAATTTTCCTTTTTCACCGGGAGGATTATCCACGAACTTGTTGTAGACGATATGGTGACCAATGGTAGTAGTCTTTCACTAGATTGATGGGAATTTCCATCCTACGATTGACAAATCCTGCCGATAGATGGCGCTATGTACTACAACAGTTAACATTTCATTTACTTGTCAGCTCGACACTAACCCACTTTGAACTGTTCTCTTTAGTCTGACTTAGACCCATAGCCATACTGATGAGTCCTAGTAGGACGAAACGTATATGGATTGGTCATGGTCAGACTGAGGAAACAGTTCCAAAATTTTTCTTTTTCACCGGGAGGATTATCCACGAACTTGTTGTAGACGATATGGTGACCAATGGTAGTAGTCTTTCACTAGATTGATGGGAATTTCCATCCTACGATTGACAAATCCTGCCGATAGATGGCGCTATGTACTACAACAGTTAACATTTCATTTACTTGTCAGCTCGACACTAACCCACTTTGAACTGTTCTCTTCAGTCTGACTTAGACACATAGCCATACTGATGAGTCCTAGTAGGACGAAACGTATATGGATTGGTCATGGTCAGACTGAGGAAACAGTTTCAAAATTTTCCTTTTTCACCGGGAGGATTATCCACGAACTTGTTGTAGACGATATGGTGACCAATGGTAGTAGTCTTTCACTAGATTGATGGGAATTTCCATCCTACGATTGACAAATCCTGCCGATAGATGGCGCTATGTACTACAACAGTTAACATTTCATTTACTTGTCAGCTCGACACTAACCCACTTTGAACTGTTCTCTTCAGTCTGACTTAGACCCATAGCCATACTGATGAGTCCTAGTAGGACGAAACGTATATGGATTGGTCATGGTCAGACTGAGGAAACAGTTTCAAAATTTTCCTTTTTCACCGGGAGGATTATCCACGAACTTGTTGTAGACGATATGGTGACCAATGGTAGTAGTCTTTCACTAGATTGATGGGAATTTCCATCCTACGATTGACAAATCCTGCCGATAGATGGCGCTATGTACTACAACAGTTAACATTTCATTTACTTGTCAGCTCGACACTTACCCACTTTGAACTGTTCTCTTCAGTCTGACTTAGACCCATAGCCATACTGATGAGTCCTAGTAGGACGAAACGTATATGGATTGGTCATGGTCAGACTGAGGAAACAGTTTCAAAATTTTCATTATTATATATGATTAACAAACATATTCAGTATAATCTTCTGATGGTTTCACAAAGGGGCGTTACTCCATGACGCAATCGTAAATAATTAAACAGTATGCTTTGGTTTTAGCAGGAAATCCTGTGCGTCCCTCAATTTCCACCTTCACATCGATTGCTGTCGATTTCAAGGACTCGTCACGTCGTGAGCAGTCAATGAAAAATAGTGTGTGATTTTTGAAATCACTATATGCCACGAGAGGGTGTTTTTCATCAACGCCACTGAAACTGGGAAAGAATTCGGTGTAGTTGTGGAACACTTCCATATAGTCGTTTTTTTCAAAATCGAGACTCATCCGCTCGTATGGATAATATTCACCGTTCAGGAAAATTTTGATGTCAGAAATATTCAGGTGATCGAATTTTGTAGCGTCTGCTCTGGAAACATCAGCTCGATTAGTTTGAAAAGCAACAACTGCATATCTTGGGCAATCCATGGTTGAAGTGGTTTTCACACTCCAAATCTCCTTTGTTGAATCCTCAGTGAGCGTAGGTAGCTCATGTATTTCCCATTTTCTAAAGGGAATATGGATAGCGCGATCACTGCGAATCGCTTTCAGCAGTTCAATCTTGATGACATCATTGGGAGTGATGTGTTTCACCTTCAACTCGATACTTTCAATGGAGATTTCAGCAGTAGTGTCATCGTGAGATGTTTGTAGGCAATTGTTATCATTTCGCGATCTCACCAATCAAATTGTATGTTTCCCACAAATAGCCGTCTTGTAGTCATTAAATAGTCCAAAGAAATGACGTAGTGGGATACGCATATGGAAACAGTTGTCGTTTATTTTCAAATTTTTGGGGTAACTCCAACCTGCTATATGGAGATATTTGCTGACATCAGTATCATAACAAAGATATCCTCGCGTCAAGCTTTCGATACCAGGATTCTTAACATGCTCCATCTCAATTCCATTCAATTCGTAGGTGATTGAGTCAAACAGGAATCCACCTGCATTATTAACCAATTGAACTGTCCCTGATCCTGCAGCATTTTTCACCAATTTTCCTTTAATGATGAGATCAGCATCGGACATCTGTAGCCAAACGTCATTCCTGTTGATTGTTATCTCAACATTATCATTGTTCAAAAATGATTTCACAAACGGTAAATATGTTCGCGTTTCAATGTGGTTAATTGAATCGTCATCCTGGGATTTCCTATAGACGTCGAGAAGACGTTTTGATATAGCCAAGCGTTTGTAGAAAGTGCTTATTTGCGCTTGTTAAATGTCCACCCAATTTTCTGTGCGCGAGCTTCTTACTTGTTGGGAATGATCTCAACACTGACTCCGTTTGTGTGGAGGTGTTTGTTTTATAGACTTCAATCACTAGGACCATTTTTTCAGCTCCAATCTGATAATAATCTCCTCACCTCGAAAATCCACAAGTTCAAAATTCTGATCCAAAATTTTCAGCGTAATGTTATTTATTTCATCTGTGGTAACTGGCAGATAAATTAAATTTCTCGGTATTACGTCAATAGCAAATCCAGGATCGACACTGATGGGGAACTCATACAATGTGTGTGATGGTCTGTCGTTGTAATACGCTCCACTGGTTATATTAGTATCAATGTGGACAGTTCGGACTTTCACGATATTCACAGGTAGATCTGATTCGTAAACGATATTGGCTTCCAAAGTACGACTTGAAAACCCCAATAGCTTTGAAAGCGAGTTTTCTTCAGGAAAATGGATGGGAAAATCTCGATGAAAAATTTCGCACTTTAATGTATTGTTGTTGGGTCGTAGGAAGAACACGTCTTCAATACTGGTATTTTTGTTCAAAGATATTTTCAATTTACTTTTCAAATAGTTATCTATATCTGTGATTTCGTAAGCACCTGAGGGTATTTTGATAGATTTTAATCCGTTTAATCCGTTGCGACTATCATAAAAGTAGAATCGACCACTGTTATCAATGTTCGGAATCGAGTTGTATGAGTGAAATCCAATCAAAGCTAATCCGTATTGATAATTTGGATCCAATCGAATGTGATTACTGAAATCAGTAGAAAGAATAGACTCGCGACCCTTCAACGTGAAAGTCACTGACATGACTGATGATGATTTCACTGTCTCAAGCTGTTTTTATAGAGAAAGTCAATGCATAAATGGCCACAGTTGTTTGAATTGAATTTTTGATATCGTTCTCGATTATAGGTGATTTTAACATTTTCACCCAAATAGTTCAAAAGTTCTTTAGGTGGCTTCAAATTATCAAAACTATCAAAGTATAACACGTTAGCAGCACGCTTGATATAAGCTACCCAATGAGTTCCAGTATTTTCGTTTGTATCCAAATTGACTACAGCGCTCTCCATAGATCTGGATCTGTTTGGAAGGGTGTCTCTCATGAATACGCCCCGAAAATATGGTATATTTAATTTTTTCACAAATTTATCCACTTCATAATCATACAATGCTCTATTGGGTAGCTTTACTGATAGTTTTTTGACTGCTGCTGCTTCTTTAAAAATAATCCAAATCCACCGCGCTTATTTTTTTTCAAAAACAGTCCAGATCCGTTTCGTCCAAGCTCTTCCATTGCTTGATTATGTCGGTGATCTTCGTCAAACTTTTTCTTTGCATTTTTTACATCTACTATTGTCTTAGCTATAGCTGAAGCACCCCCAGCAAGCGATCCTAGTGCTCCCAATGCAGAAAAAATCGGTATCAGGGGTAAAATTCCACCCGATCTAGCTTGGATGGGTATGATCCTGGGAATTTTGATTTTTCGACGTCCACCAGCTTTTTCACTGCTGACCGTGCCGCCCGCAACGCCAACAAACTTCTCTTTCGCACATTATTTTCATCACCAAATTTCTTTAAAGATCTGATAACAGGCTTTACCACATTGTTGTTGAATGTGATGGAACGACGACGACGACAACGAGGTTGCTGCACCCCCATACCCATTTTCTGTTTTGCTTTCATTCCGGTAGTGACGAACCAAGCAGCTGTTTTCTCACCAAAACTGGAATCTTTAGCTTTGACTCGTTCCCAAGCTCGATTTTCCAACTCTAAATCAGCCCTATGTCTGTCGGATAACGGGGAGTTTTTAGAATAGGCTATATCGTGTTCTTTACAGGCAGCGTCAAGTGGGTTGATTCCAGCGTCTCCTCGTTGTAGACGCTTCTCCAATTTTGTACCAGGTCCACAAAACTGATATCCCGGTATATGCACTTCGAATGGTAGTCTATTTATGAGAGAGTTGACTACACCTTGACCGCTATGCTCGAAAGTCAACATGAGACTGATTTCCAAATTTCTGCGAAGACCTTCTTTATCATGTGAATTCCTATAAATAGTACGCGTGATCACCACAATGGTCAATAATTGTTTCGTTCTCTCACAGTATACAGGTAGAAGCGCAAGGTCTTAGACTCCCTGTGGAAAACTTCGATACAGTTCAAAAAGAGGAGAACAGCAAACACAGTAAATTATTACCAAATTATGTTCGAGTGATTATTTGTGGCCCAAGTGGTTGTGGGAAGACTAACAGTCTTTTGGCACTTTTATTCGGTAGAAATGGCTTGCGATTTGAAAATGTCTACGTGTATTCAAAATCCCTCTTTAAACCCAAATACAAGCTTTTGGAGGACGTTTTAAAGAGTGTCAAGGGTATGGGATTCTATCCATATGGTGACAATGATTTGATTGAAGATCCCACGTCAGCAAGAGAAAATTCAGTTTTTATATTTGATGATGTAGCGTGTGAGAAGCAAGAAAAGATTCGATCCTATTTTTGCATGGGTAGACATAGAGATATTGATGTTGTTTATATATGTCAGACCTACTCAAAAATCCCTTAACAACTGATACGAGATAATTGTAACACAATTGTACTATTCAAACAGGATGACATCAATCTGAAGCATGTATACGATGAACATGTAACACCTGACATGTCCTACGAGACATTCAAAATGATGTGTGGTAAATGTTGGAATGAAAATAAATTCAGTGCACTAGTGGTTGTGAAGGATTTTGACTTGAAGCATGGTCGTTATCGTAGAGGATTTGATGAGTATATAAGGGTTGTGGACTAAAATCATTTACTCACTCACACTCGCGCGCACAATGAGGGTTCCCAGCGTGGATGATATGAACCGCAAGTCGAAAGTAGCAAGTTTAGCTAGAGATGTTCGAAAAAAATATCTTGCACTCAAACTGAATAGGGCTGAAAAGGATGAGTCACTGAACAGGTTTCTCAAACCAGTTTCCACCCCTCTTGAACGTCTTGTCAAACAACAACAAGTTCAACAGAAAAAACACCAAATACAACCCACGCCAATGTCCATAAAACCAGATGATCATGATGACACGTCAATGCAAAGAGCATTTTTTCATTTTGGGTGGGAGTGGCTCGTTGGATGGAAGGCTGCTGATGAGAAAGTCGTTTAGTTTTGAATCAGCTCTCAAACATGAAGGTTTTCGTCGTCGACATTCAGGGTTTTAACATCACTTGTGCAGCAGCAGGTGATCGACAATTTGTTGTGAAGGAAATGTCAATTACGAATGGAAAACAGATGGCCCATTTTGTTTTTGAAGCACCAATACCGTATCATGCGTTATCAGCACAGGATAAAAAAAGTGTTAATTATCTAACTTGTAATTTTCATGGACTACTCTATTCATCAGCGGGTTTTGTTGATTATGAAAAGATAGGTGACATCCTGAAACAGCACTTATGGAATTCTAATATGGTTTATGTGCGCGGTCATCAAAAGAAGAACTTTCTGGAAAAAATGCTGTTGGAGTGGAACGATCGACCCCAGATTATCAACATAGAGGAGTTTGATGACAATCAGATTTCGTTAGCAGCACCACCACCACCGAAACTTCAAAAAGACTTACCAACATGTATGAGTCATTTAGATAGTGGTGTTTTTATGTGCAGCTTGAAAAATTGTGCAATAATTTGTGAATGGGTTAAAAAGTGCCTACCTCAGTGATAATTACGCTCAGTATTCAGATGACCATGGGCGAGTTGAGTTCATCTTTCATTTTATTGACGACACTCGTGAACAATGTGTTTTATGTGCAACAAACGGGCAATGTCAAAGAAATATACATTTGCTTCAATAGAACAAATGAAACGTGTCCGGATTCTTGGAGAAAAATGTCACCACCAATAACTGTACAGGATGATATAAAACTAGTTCAGATGCCTCTACCACACAACGGTAGCAGCAATATAATCCCCTATAAAATACGAATTGTATTTTGGAACCGCACCTATGGAGATACTTCCTGGAAAAGTATTTTGGTTGATGACATCTCATGCCCCCCTAGCATTGAGTGTGTGCAGAAAGGATATGATGACAACATTTGTGCAACAACACCCATCGTACCATTGCTTTGTTACCTCTCTGTCATCATAACCTCACTTGCTTTGAGAATACTTCACAAAACTAAGAGCGCTCGACATGTCTTCGCCGCCACCGACAAGCATCACCAAGACGGATGTTGAAGCCCTGCGAGAGTTGGTTGAACATATTGGCCCAGCAGTAGTCCGGGAGGACCATTTTGAAACACTCCTCACACCCTCGCTACCTAAGAACATATTGACTGATATTCTTCAACCATGTTGGGATTCGCACAATGGCAACAGTGATGACGACGTGCCCGATGGACCTTACCATTCATTCAAATTGAATTGTAATAATTGTATGCACTCATATATCAATAAAATATAAAAATCCGTTGTTTTGCTTTTATCAGCATACAGGTAACGACATGTAGAAAAAAAAACTGTTCTAAAATATATTTTTTTATTATTATATATGATTAACAAACATATTCAGTATAATCTTCTGATGGTTTCACTAAGAGGGCGGTACTCCATGACGCAATCGTAAATAATTAAACAGTATGCTTTGGTTTTAGCAGGAAATCCTGTGCGTCCCTCAATTTCCACCTTCACATCGATTGCTGTCGATTTCAAGGACTCGTCACGTCGTGAGCAGTCAATGAAAAATAGTGTGTGATTTTTGAAATCACTATATGCCACGAGAGGGTGTTTTTCATCAACGCCACTGAAACTGGGAAAAAATTCGGTGTAGTTGTGGAACACTTCCATATAGTCGTTTTTTTCAAAATCGAGACTCATCCGCTCGTATGGATAATATTCACCGTTCAGGAAAATTTTGATGTCAGAAATATTCAGGTGATCGAATTTCGTAGCGTCTGCTCTGGAAACATCAGCTCGATTAGTTTGAAAAGCTACAACTGCATATCTTGGGCAATCCATGGTTGAAGTGGTTTTCACACTCCAAATCTCCTTTGTTGAATCCTCGGTGAGCGTAGGTAGCTCATGTATTTCCCATTTTCTAAAGGGAATATGAATAGCGCGATCACTGCGAATCGCTTTCAGCAGTTCAATCTTGATGACATCATTGGGAGTGATGTGTTTCACCTTCAACTCGATACTTTCAATGGAGATTTCAGCAGTAGTGTCATCGTGAGATGTTTGTAGGCAATTGTTATCATTTCGCGATCTCACCAATCGAATTGTATGTTTCCCACAAATAGCCGTCTTGTAGTCATTAAATAGTCCAAAGAAATGACGTAGTGGGATACGCATATGGAAACTGTTGTCGTTTATTTTCAAATTTTTGGGGTAACTCCAACCTGCTATATGGAGATATTTGCTGACATCAGTATCATAACAAAGATATCCTCGCATCAAGCTTACGATACCAGGATTCTTAACATGCTCCATCTCAATTCCATCCAATTCGTAGGTGATTGAGTCAAACAGGAATCCACCTGCATTATTAACCAATTGAACTGTCCCTGATCCTGCAGCATTTTTCACCAATTTTCCTTTAATGATGAGAGCAGCATCGGACATCTGTAGCCAAACGTCAATCCTGTTGATTGTTATCTCAACATTATCATTGTTCAAAAATGATTTCACAAACGGTAAATATGTTCGCGTTTCAATGTGGTTAATTGAATCGTCATCCTGGGATTACCTATAGACGTTGAGAAGACGTTTTGATAGCATAGCCAAGCGTTTGTAGAAAGTGCTTATTTGCGCTTGTTAAATGTCCACCCAATTTTCTGTGCGCGAGCTTCTTACTTGTTAAGAATGATCTCAACACTGACTCCGTTTGTGTGGAGGTGTTTGTTTTATAGACTTCAATCACTAGGAACATTTTTTCAGCTCCAATCTGATAATTATCTCCTCACCTCGAAAATCCACAAGTTCAAAATTCTGATCCAAAATTTTCAGCGTAATGTTATTTATTTCATCTGTGGTAACTGGCAGATAAATTAAATTTCTCGGTATTACGTCAATAGCAAATCCAGGATCGACACTGATGGGGAACTCATACAATGTCTGTGATGGTCTGTCGTTGTAATACGCTCCACTGGTTATATTAGTATTAATGTGGACAGTTCGGACTTTCACGATATTCACAGGTAGATCTGATTCGTGCACGATATTGGCTTCCAAAGTACGACTTGAAAACCCCAATAGCTTTGAAAGCGAGTTTTCTTCAGGAAAATGGATGGGAAAATCTCGATGAAAAATTTCGCACTTTATTGTATTGTTGTTGGGTCGTAGGAAGAACACGTCTTCTATACTGGTATTTTTGTTCAAAGATATTTTCAATTTACTTTTCAAATAGTTATCTATATCTGTGGTTTCGTAAGCACCTGAGGGTATTTTGATAGATTTTAATCCGTTTAATCCGTTGCGACTATCATAAAAGTAGAATCGACCACTGTTATCAATGTTCGGAATCGAGTTGTATGAGTGAAATCCAATCAAAGCTAATCCGTATTGATAATTTGGATCCAATCGAATGGGATTACTGAAATCAGTAGAAAGAATAGACTCGCGACCCTTCAACGTGAAAGTCACTGACATGACTGATGATGATTTCACTGTCTCAAGCTGTTTTTATAGAGAAAGTCAATGCATAGATGGCCACAGTTGTTTGAATTGAATTTTTGATATCGTTCTCGATTTTAGGTGATTTTAACATTTTCACCCAAATAGTTCACAAGTTCTTTAGGTGGCTTCAAATTACCAAAACTATCAAAGTATAACACGTTAGCAGCACGCTTGATATAAGCTACCGAATGAGTTCCAGTATTTTCGTTTGTATCCAAATTGACTACAGCGCTCTCCATAGATCTGGATCTGTTTGGAAGGGTGTCTCTCATGAATACGCCCCGAAAATATGGTACATTTAATTTTTTCACAAATCTTTCCACTTCATAATCATACAATGCTCTATTGGGTAGCTTAATAGATAGTTTTTTGACTGCTGCTGCTTCTTTGAAAATAATCCAAATCCACCGCGCTTATTTTTTTTCAAAAACAGTCCAGATCCGTTTCGTCCAAGCTCTTCCATTGCTTGATTATGTCGGTGATCTTCGTCAAACTTTTTCTTTGCATTTTTTACATCTACTATTGTCTTAGCTATAGCTGAAGCACCCCCAGCAAGCGATCCTAGTGCTCCCAATGCAGAAAAAATCGGTATCAGGGGTAAAATTCCACCCGATCTAGCTTGGATGGGTATGATCCTGGGAATTTTGATTTTTCGACGTCCACCAGCTTTTTCACTGCTGACCGTGCCGCCCGCAACGCCAACAAACTTCTCTTTCGCACATTATTTTCATCACCAAATTTCTTTAGAGATCTGATAACAGGCTTTACCACATTGTTGTTGAATGTGATGGAACGACGACGACGACAACGAGGTTGCTGCACCCCCATACCCATTTTCTGTTTTGCTTTCATTCCGGTAGTGACGAACCAAGCAGCTGTTTTCTCACCAAAACTGGAATCTTTAGCTTTGACTCGTTCCCAAGCTCGATTTTCCAACTCTAAATCAGCCCTATGTCTGTCGGATAACGAGGAGTTTTTAGAATAGGCTATATCGTGTTCTTTACAGGCAGCGTCAAGTGGGTTGATTCCAGCGTCTCCTCGTTGTAGACGCTTCTCCAATTTTGTACCAGGTCCACAAAACTGATATCCCGGTATATGCACTTCGAATGGTAGTCTATTTATGAGAGAGTTGACTACACCTCGACCGCTATGCTCGAAAGTCAACATGAGACTGATTTCCAAATTTCTGCGAAGACCTTCTTTATCATGTGAATTCCTATAAATAGTACGCGTGATCACCACAAAGGTCAATAATTGTTTCGTTTTCTCACAGTATGCAGGTAGAAGCGCAAGGTCTTAGACTTCCTGTGGCAAACTTCGATACAGTTCAAAAAGAGGAGAACAGCAAACACAGTAAATTATTACCAAATTATGTTCGAGTGATTATTTGTGGCCCAAGTGGTTGTGGGAAGACTAACAGTCTTTTGGCACTTTTATTCGGTAGAAATGGCTTGCGATTTGAAAATGTCTACGTGTATTCAAAATCCCTCTTTCAACCCAAATACAAGCTTTTGGAGGACGTTTTAAAGAGTGTCAAGGGTATGGGATTCTATCCATATGGTGACAATGATTTGATTGAAGATCCCACGTCAGCAAGAGAAAATTCAGTTTTCATATTTGATGATGTAGCGTGTGAGAAGCAAGAAAAGATTCGATCCTATTTTTGCATAGGTAGACATAGAGATATTGATGTTGTTTATATATGTCAGACCTACTCAAAAATCCCTAAACAACTGATACGAGATAATTGTAACACAATTGTACTATTCAAACAGGATGACATCAATCTGAAGCATGTATACGATGAACATGTAACACCTGACATGTCCTACGAGACATTCAAAATGATGTGTAGTAAATGTTGGAATGAAAATAAATTCAGTGCACTAGTGGTTGTGAAGGATTTTGACTTGAAGCATGGTCGTTATCGTAGAGGATTTGATGAGTATATAAGGGTTGTAGACTAAAGTCATTTACTCACTCACACTCGCGCGCACAATGAGGGTTCCCAGCGTGGATGATATGAACCGCAAGTCGAAAGTAGCAAGTTTAGCTAGAGATGTTCGAAAAAAATATCTTGCACTCAAACTGAATAGGGCTGAAAAGGATGAGTCACTGAACAGGTTTCTCAAACCAGTTTCAACTCCTCTTGAACGTCTTGTCAAACAACAACAAGTTCAACAGAAAAAACATCAAATACAACCCACGCCAATGTCCATAAAACCAGATGATCATGATGACACGTCAGTGCCGGACAACGTAAAAAAGACAAAAAAAGAGGTTCAGTTTCTTCCTCTCCATGAAATTGTAGCCAAGGATGATTCTTTCATTGATTATGATGAAGTTTTTGAAGAAGCGGAGCAACAGGTAGAGGAAGATAAGACGCTGTCACAGGATTACCTTGATCAATATCCTGAAATCGTAAGGGAGTACATAGTAGATCATCATACGGGCTCGGATAAATTAGATCAACGTTATGTACCCAAATATGATGAACTTATATCCAAATGGACGTTGGGCAAGGAGGTCATTAATTTTGAGAAAAATGGTGATCTCAAAATAGATGAGGAACATTTTCCAGGGACGCAAGGACTATACGAACTGCTCTTTTACAGGAACCCTAACAACTATACTGACAAAGATCTACCTATGTTTGAAAAAGTTTTACAAAAAACCGATATATATGGAATGGGAAATACAGCAGATGGTCGACTTAAAGGAAATTCAGGATTTAAATATACGAACATTATTCAAAAACTACTAGAGAAGACTCCGCGTAAAAAATCACAATCAGGGTTACCGACAGCAAAAAAGTCTCAGCTACCCTATAGTAGTAGTAGTAATAGTGAGGGTAAAAAAAAAGAGGAACCGGCATGAATTATAATACAAATCCCATTGAATATGTTTATTGGGATGATGTGAATGAATTGGTTGATAGGCTTAGGCTACTAGTCGCTTCCAAACAAGCCGGAAATACGTCACACGATAATGAAATCTTATCGCTGATTGAGGAGCTTTGAGAAGCGAAAATTATATATTAAGCATGACTCATTTACAAGATGTGTCTCGACAAGTTTGGTCGCCGACATCATTTTGTAGCAGCAGCAACTTCAACCTATTCGAGGCCAACACAAACGTTATCTCACACAGCTGACGGTGATATTGATGTTGAAAACGTGAAAATTTGTAACTTGAAATCACCAACCGACGATTTTGATGCAGTTAACAAAAAATACGCTGACGAGGCTCTGACTAATTTCAAATCGACAATTGAATCTGAGATGAGAATTCATGCTGCCGAGAGTGTAAAGGAGCTGAATAAGTTGAAAAAATATATCGAGGTCAGGATAAAATCCGTTTTTGTCAACGACGTGACTACAGTAAAAGCAGTCAAGTGAAGATGACGTCACCTTCCAAAGAAAAAGTTCAACTCATCACCGAGCTGTTCAAGCCAATAAGAAGGAATTTTCCCCGTCGCCGTACAATTATCAAGGGATTGGATGACTTGTGGCAGGTTGATTTGGGGCAAATGGATTTGTATGCGAAAGATAACAGAGGCTACAAATATTTTCTCATCATCATAGACTGTTTTTCAAAATTTGTGTGGACTGAACCATTAGAAAGCAAGTCAGGTGACGAGGTAACCCGAGCGTTTGCGAAAATTCTCAAACAATCACATCGTAGTCCAAAAAATTTGAAATCAGATCAAGGAAAGGAATTCTACAATGGACATTTTCAACGATTGATGCGTCAATATGGCATAAACCACCATAATACCTATACAGATAAAAAAGCGGCCATGGTTGAGCGTTCCATACGAACGATTAAAGAAAAACTATTCAAGTATTTCAGTTTGCATGGGACCTATAAGTGGGTGGATATTTTACAAGATATTGTGAAAAGCTATAATTCACAAAAACATAGTGTGACCAAAATGAAGCCTCATGATGTGAGCAAAAAACATGAAAAGGGTCTGCTCAATACTGTTTACAGTCACATTAAAATATCTACAAATCGTCGAAAATTGTGTATTGGCGATGTGGTGCGCATTAGTAAAGCAAAGCACGTATTTGAAAAGGGATATACTCCGAAATGGACAACTGAGCTATTCAAGATTGTTGATGTTAAAATTACTAATCCAGTGACGTATCTGCTTGAAGATATAAATGGTCATTCGATAAAAGGAGCATTCTACGAGCAAGAATTAGAAAATACAAAACAAGAGGATGTTTATTTGGTGGTAAAAGTGTTACGTAAAAAAGGGAAAAAAGTATATGTCAAGTGGCTTGGATTTGATAATTCTCACAACAGTTGGATAAGTTCCAACGATATTTTATAAAATCAGATTGAACATATCAATATTAACGATGTAATTTCATCTCTTTATAGCAGAACTTCATGCATAGAAACCCAATGTTTGAAGGAAATTATGTACTATGAACCCAATAGAATAAGTGATGATTTAAATAAAATTTACCGAAAATAAGTAGTGTATGTTCTATTATTTCTTGCTCGTGCTAATCGCAATGGAATCACAAATACAATGCACCATTGTTCTTTGAATTTAATTATAATTGCATAGTTTGCAGTCCGGCATTCTAGAAGTGTTTCGAATAGTCAACTATACAGTTGTTCATGTTTTGTGAATCAGTTCATACGAAGCTTTCATCGTTGCCAGACGTCGTCGTCTTCAGAACACTTGTGATCATTTTGTGTGTCTGGGGTGTGGCAAAAAGGTAAATATTCTTTTAAATGATTGAAAATTTTTCTTATCATAGAATTGATGTGGGGTGCTTGGTTAATTTACAATGTGAATTTTTCATGTAATTGCATTAAACAAAACATGTTTTTACAGAAATCCACAAAGTTGGTGTAGTTCCTCGCGAAGAGCTGATTGCGAAACTTTTCGAAGAATCAACACAAAAATCCATCGTTTGAAATTAAATCAGGTAAAAATAAACTTTACGTTTTTTCAAATTTTGATGATATTTCATCAATGCACGTTTTTTTTTTTTTTTTTTTTTTTTTTTTTTTTTTTTAAATATTATACAAGTAAACGAAACTTACTGTCTTTCAGAAAACAACAAACCGGATTTGGTGGTTATTCTACTACAATTGGAGGTGTGTTGTTCCTGTCTAGAAGGGTTATAGTCGACAATCACCTGCTAAGCTATTTCACACCTTCGAAATCAGAGGGCTTCACACAGAACATCACACGAGTTCATCCCCCAAATTGAGTTAAAACCACCACATCAACGGCATTCAATAGTTGTGAGTTGATTTTTTCAATATGTCTTCCTCATACAAAGTGTTGTTGAAAAAAGCAGAAAATATGCTTTCATTTTTGAAAAAAATGAAGAGATTTCTGTTCGACAAGCCTTGTGAGAGAACGACAAGCCATTGGATACGTAGAATAAGTAGATTAATCGGCAAATTCAATAATTTAGTACTACATGTTAATTTACCTAGAAACATTCTTCGATTGATTCAGACCAATTTGCAACATCTTAAAGTTATTAGAAGACAATTATTGATTTTGAAAAATAAGCGGGTTGGGATGGGGTTAGTAGAAGAATCAAAATTAAGCAATAGGGTTAAATGGGAAAAAATTGTTAATTGCTTCAAAGGAAGAGTATCAACCAGTTTAGTAACTAATTTGACTCATAAAGACGTTGATAGATTTATGGATGATGCGTTTATTTTGTTTCAACGTGAATTAAAGGAAGTACTGAAATATTTTACCATGGTTAAAGTGAACTCATCATTTTGCGGTGATTTTATCAAAAAATCATCTGAACGTGAAATTGTAGATTTTAAATATTTCAACACCAAGAATGTAATCATTGATGTAGGAACGGATTTAAAAAGCTGGTTTTTTGAAAACGTGCGTGATGTAATTTTGAATAGTCTTTCGGAATTCCAGGAACGTGATTCAGGATTTGCTCTTGTAAGAATAATTTATTTGGAAATGAATGTTAATAAATTTCAAATCGGTAATGGTTCTTCCTATATTGCACTACCGAAGGAAATTGCGAAGAAACATGCATGCGTGAATGTTCAAAATAATGATACCGCCTGCTTTTACTGGGCTATTGTTAGTGCGCTTCATCCTGTTAACAAACATAACAACCGAATCACCTCTTATCCTCATTACAAATCAGTTTTGATTCTCAAAAACTTAGAATCTCCCATGCCGTTGAATCAAATTTCGAAATTTGAAAAAAACAATTATATTTCTGTAAATGTGTATGCTTTGGAACTAATTTCAAAGTCAGATACGGATGATGGTAAGCCAAATAATTTCAATATTGTACCAGCTAGGCTAACCAAAGAAAAATTGGTTAGACATGTTAATTTGCTGTTGATTCAAAACAAATACCATCCATCATTAAATGATTACGAGCCACTGCCTACTAATGACAACGATCATGAGGATATAAAATACCATTATTGTTGGATAAAAATGTATCCCGTCTTGTTTCAAGGCAGTTGAGTAAAAAAAAAATTGCCAAGTATATTTGTGATCGTTGTCTTAATTATTTCTCATCTGAGGTAAAATTGACAGAACATGAAAAGCTGTGTACAAAAAAGTCTCATTCCCAAGTTACAAACATGTCGAATTCAAAAATTTCATTTACAAACAAAAATGTCCCTTCATCATCTATGCGGACTTTGAAAGCCAACTACAAGTAGTCGATCAACACATTTCCATAAATACGCGAAAAAAGTTAACAGTGCCGGGTTCTATTTAAAATGAATTTCAGGAATAGTTATTATTATTGGGTAAATTACATTAATCTGTTAATATTATGAATCATTGTAAGATTATATTATTATTATTATCGTAGAAGTAATTTTTTGATGTATGTCCCCCAAGTACCTACAATAATGTACTTCCTGAAAATATATGATTTTGAAGTGTCTTTGTGTGTTTAATTTATTCGATTGGATATGCAATGGGAATATGGTAAGTATGTCTGCAATATTGTCGAGGTAATTTCATCTCTTTAGACTTCATAGAAACCCAATGTTTGAGTTAAATTATCTACCATTAAACCGATAAAATTTACGAGTATGTTCTATTATTTCGATATGCTTGCATATTGCAGTGGAACAAGACACCATTGTTCTCTGAATCTCTTTACACATATTCCGATGTGAACAAGCATTAATTGTCGTCTAGCTGTCTACTTTGAGTAGGAATCATTTTCCACAACAAGTAATCCTATGACATCATATACAAAGCGCTCCGTCAATACTTCTTTGAAATGTGGTCGAACAAAATAAGTCAATTGATTCAACAGCATAACGTCGTAATAAGACATAATCGGGTTAGTGTATGTAAAATTTAAGTTTTTTTAATTTTGATAATTTTTCAATGAACATCATTTATCATTTTCAAAATTATCTTATTTTTGTTTGATTTTTTCTAGGACCTATCCATCATGAAGATCATCGCAATGCAGGGCTTCAATTTGGCACAAGAGTTCAAAGTCAAGGAGCTATCAATCTTTATATCAAAAGATCAATATATCTATATTATTAGTTCTTGTATCATCGTAAAAGTAATTTTTTATGTACCCTATGTTCCTCAAGTACCTACGATTATGTACTTTGGATAGAATCTGTATTCCTGAAAATATATGATTTTTTGAAGTGTCTTCATGTGTTCAATTTATTCGATTGGATATGCAATGGGAATATGGTGAGTATGTCTGTTTTTCAATTCATGGGTATATGGTGAGTATGTCTGTTTTTCATTTTTTTGAATCTAAAATTTTTCCAAATATTATAGAGACTATGTTTGTTTTTCGATTTTGAATATATCTAAAATCTCCTCATTCGTAACAATATGAATTATGCTTTTTTCAAATATTGAATCAATAGTACGCGTCATCAACGATTAGCTCAAAAAACTTTGAAGAAATCTACATCTACATCGCAGCTCAACCATTCAATGTCACTCTTGATCTGCGCCAAACGTTTATAGAACTTGTTAATTCGTTCTGCAAGTTCACTCATTCTCGTTCTCAATAAATATGAAGACCAAAAGTAGAGTAGAAATGATAGACGAGGGAATGTGTATATTCCGTGTAAATTCTTTATTAATTAAATGCAGAGCGCTTTCGGCCTAAGCCATCTTCAGTGCCTCCTGAAAGAAGTGAGGGACATAGTTTAGAAAGGCCTGAAGGGCGTAAAATTATATAATTAAAAGCGTGGTGAAGAAAAAAACAATTAAAAAAATTTTTTAGGTTATGTTAACATATTTTAAAACTTACTTGAGTCAGGAGCACAGGAACATCACAACAATAGAAACACACAACATGAAGTGTATATGGTAACTTAACAACATAGAACGTGACAAAACGGGGGGTACAAATAGCCCCTTTATTTAGAGGTGAAGATGTTATGTTACATTTTGAAGATGAGACGAGAATGAACCGACGGTCTACGACGCAATCGCAAATAGTAACGGAGATTGTTGAAAATTGTTTATTTGGCGGGCTGTTTGAAAAGATTTAAGGATGGAGTCAAAAGGAGAAATTAAGATAGAAAATGATTTTTTTAATTTTAATGAAATTTCAAATTATTGAAGAAGTCGTCTATGTAATGGGATATAGGTTCTGTTAAGATTAATTTTAGTATTAAGACAAGAGACATTGATGTTCAATTCATTATTAATTTCTATGTCCTCCATGAAGTCCAACCGATTATAATTTCTTGAAGAGATGTTGTGTATTATTTTAGAATTAAGCGAAGGGTCAAAAATATGATTGGTTGATTTAAGATGTTCGCCAAAAGCTGAAGTGGTTCTCGTTAAGTGTTCCTTTATTCGAGTAGTGAGAGGCCTGAAAGTGCGCCCTATATAGGAAGCTTCGCACGAACCACATTCAAGCTTATAAATACCGCTCCTAGACAGATGATCGACAACATCCTTTGAATTAACTAAATTCATGGACAAACTATTGTTAGTTTTAAAAGAAATACAAGCATTGTTGACAGATTGGCGGATGGAATTTGAAATTTTATTGTTGGTTCGTTCATTGATAAAGGGAAGAGAAAAACACTTTTTTGGAGGTGATGTTTGAATGGGGTAAGCGAGAGATTGTAGTTTTTTGAACTTAGTCCTTTCAATCAAATTATCAATAATTCCTCGATCGTAACCATTATTATAAGCGATTTGTTTTAAAACTTGTTTTTCTTTAAGATGATTAAAAAAATCATTTTCTATCTTAATTTCTCCTTTTGACTCCATCCTTAAATCTTTTCAAACAGCCCGCCAAATAAACAATTTTCAACAATCTTCGTTACTATTTGCGATTGAGCTCGTCGTAGACCGTCGGTTCATTCTCGTCTCATCTTCCAAATGTAACATAACATCTTCACCTCTATATAAAGGGGCTATTTGTACCCCCCGTTTTGTCACGTTCTATGTTGTTAAGTTACCATATACACTTCATGTTGTGTGTTTTTATTGTTGTGATGTTCCTGTGCTCCTGACTCAAGTGAGTTTTAAAATATGTTAACATAACCTAAAAAATTTTTTTGATTGTTTTGTTCTTCACCACGTTTTTAATTATATACTTCTACGCCCTTCAGGCCTTTCTAAACTATGTCCCTTACTTCTTTCAGGAGGCACTGAAGATGGCTTAGGCCGAAAGCGCTCTGCATTTAATTAATAAAGAATTTACACGGAATATACACATTCCCTCGTCTATCATTTCAACTCTACGCACGTGTACACAGCCCTACCAACCCTTTCACCCCCCCCCCCTTTAAAAGTAGAGTAGCCTAAAACCTGAATTCCCAATACCCCCGTCCCCCCATCCCAAACCACGAGCGGGGGGGCCCGAATTCCCCCACAACACTTGTCCTCGTGCTCTGCAGTAGCGGCTACAAACTGGATAGCAAGAGGTCGGTGTCCTCGTGCTCTGCAGTAGCGGCTACAAACTGGATAGCAAGAGGTCGGACTAGGTGACGTAGGTGGTTTAGACAATCACATATCAAAGGATCGGGGTAGCAACTGAACCACCAATCTACATTCTATTCAGGGGGGCCCGAATTCCCCCACAACGGAACCACACACACAATTTAAGACAAGACCAAAACACACCGAAACGGTATCTGAAATCTATATAAATTCCTATGACTCAGGTGGCGTAGGTACCCTCGTCCCCCCATCAAGCCCTCAAACTATCTCCACGAGCAGAGAGGCTCGAATTCCTACACAACGAAACCACACACAATTTAAGACAAGACCAAAACACACCGCAACTGAACCACAAATCTACATTCTATTTTAGGCACCTTAGTAGCGTATTGGTTTAGACTGTCACGTACAAATCCAAAGGATATGGGTTCCAATCTCGCTATCGGAAAATCTTTTTTCAGACTTTGGTAATCTAACCTCCACACCCCCCAATCCCCCCATCTCGATCCCAGGAACAAAGCTCCCTGTCAACTGCCATCTGTCAAAGCTGTCATCTGTCAAAGCTGTCATGTCAAAATGACATCTGTCAAGATTGAGATCGAGCGACGTTGCCAGATGACCAGTCTTCGAGCGACGTTGCCAGATTCATCAAAAATTCCCTAAAATCTAGGGAAAAGTCAAAAATATGCCTCGCCCACTTGAGCGCTTTGAGGTTATGGTCGGCCGGTGGTTCAGAGGCCCCTTTGTTTAACTACTTTGAATTCTAGCAACCCGATTAGCTACAAATGGTTGCAAGAGATTAGGTGATTTTCTTAACCATCCCAAAACTACTGAAGAATCACACCAATAAACTATATTTTCTATTTGTAAATGAAGAGAATTATTCACTTTTTCTGTAAGTTGAACTAATAAATGTGCGCCCATAAGTTCTAAACGAGGTATAGTTTGAGTTCTTAGAGGTGCAACTTTCGATTTTGCAGAAATCAAAGATACGTTGATGTTGCCATCTGGGCCTAGCGATCTCAGATAAACACATGCTCCATACGCTTGAATAGAAGAATCGGAAAAACAATGAAGTTCTATTCCAGTGAAATCAGTCAAAGTAATTTGCCGATCTATTTTCAACATATCGAAAAAACGTAACTCATTGCGAAATAACAACCATCGCGTGTGCAAATGATTAGGCAAACTTTCATCCCAAGATAGTTTTTCGGACCATAGGTCTTGAAGGAGAATTTTTGCTAAAATTGTTGAAGGGCTCAAAAGGCCTAACGGGTCAAAAATTTGTGAAGATTCTGATAATATCGTGCGCTTTGTAACTTGCTTGCTGAAATTCCGATTAATACTATAAGTTAATGAGTCAGACTGAGCGTTCCAGATTAAACCAAGTTTTTTTGTATTTTTATGAACGCCAAAGTCTATAGTGTTGATTTCATCTCGAGATTCAATGCCAGCTAGGACTTCCGAGGAGTTCGGAATGAATTTTCGCAATATGAAGCCGTATTCCTTTAGAGTTTGAGAAATAACATTCGTTATGAAGATCACCTTTTCAATAGTACTTGCTCCACTCAGCAAATCGTCCCCGTAAAAGTGATTTTGGATAATATCTGAAATGATGGGAGATGTTTGAGAGCAGTCTATTCCAATTTGATATAAACATCTTACGGCTAGGAAGGCAGCAGCAGAGGTACCAAAAGTGACCGTAGCCAACTCATACGTATCAATAGGATCATCAGATTTTTCTCGCCATAAAATTCTTTGTAGAGGTCGTTGTTCAGGTTTAATAAGGCACATGCGATACATTTTCTCGATGTCACCACCGATGACAACATTATATGTTCGAAAACGAATTAACGCAGAAAATAGATCTGGCTGGATAGTGGGTCCTACCATTTGTAAATCATTGAAGGAATATCCAGTACTAGTGACGCAAGAAGCATCAAAAACAACACGTAGTTTAGTGGTGGTACTTTCTTTCTTCACGACTCCGTGGTGAGGCAAATAATATGATACTTGTATGTTTTCGTTTTCTGTAACCTTCAACATATGCCCTAGTGAAATATATTCTTTTATGACTTGTGAATAAGCCAATTGAAAAGAAGGATTACGTTTGAACTTACGCTCTAATGAGAAGAGTCGTTTTTCTGCGTTCTTATATGAATCGCCTAGGACATCTGGATTTTCCTTCAAAGGAATTGTCACCAAAAATTGGCCATTTTCGTTGCGTTCAAATGTATCCATAAAATGTTCTTCGCATAATTTTTCTTCGCAAGAAATGATTTTTTGAGAAGGGACCTCTTCTAATTCCCAAAAACGTGTGAGCTTTCTATCTATATCTATATGTGATAAATTGCAATGCAGTTCTCGTGGATTGTATGATTGAACGCTACCAGACACAATCCATACAAATTTACTTTTTTGTAGCAATGCTCCACTGTTTCCAAGTTGGATCTGACCCACACACATAACATGCCAGAAGTGATCTGCACCTAATAATAAATCTATTTTTCCAGAAATATGGAAATTTGGGTCAGCCAAATTGATGTTATCGGGAATGCCTAAAGACGAAAAATCAACAGTGAAATTTGGTAAATTTCCAGTAATTTCTGGAACCACCAAACAACCGATTTGTCTGCTGAAATTGTTATAACGCGACTGTATTCGCACACTTGTTCTGTATTTTACCATGGATTCAGTTTGATTTAGTCCGCAAACCTTTATCTTAAAACTGGACAAATCCAAATTTAAATCGTTGGCGAGCTTAGAAGTTATAAAACTGCTTTGACTTCCAGCATCCAATAGCGCGCGTGCAGTATGTATTCTGTTATGTTTGTCTAATATACCAATCAAAACAGTAGACAATAAAACTTGATTGCTGAAGTCATTAGCATTTCGCGCTGAGGGAATGGTGTCTACCTCTACAGTGCTTACACGAACCAGAACGACACTGTTTAATCAAATGGCCCGACATAAGACAGTTTATGCATAATCGTAACTTTTTAACCTCTATCAAGCGATCACTAATGTTCAGCTTTAAAAATTCTGGACATTCATGAAGAACATGATCTTTTTTACAAAACGAGCAAACATGAGATTGATAACTGGTTACGAACGACTTGGTTCTATTTTCGAATTTGGGTTTAACGACTTTTTAGACTTACAATTTTCCAAAGACTCTAGGAGATCAGCTCGATCCTTCAAAAATGCCTTCAAATTTTCTAGCGTAGGTCTTTCATATGATGATTTTCTTTGTTCCCACTCGCGAGTTGTGATCAAATCTAATTTTTGTACAATTAAGAAAATTATTAACGTATCCCAATTGTCTGTAGGTTCTTGGAGAAGTTTTAGAGCTCTAAGATGTTTGGTCATGTTGTCCATGATCTTTCGTATAGCTTGTGATGACTCTTCAACCACTTTTCCTAGCGAAAATATAGCTCTAACATGGTTTTGAACCAGAATACGGATATTGTTATATCGCTTGCAAATCAAATCCCATGCTATAGCTTAATTTTGACTTGAAAATTCAAGATTACCAATAACTTCTAATGCGCCGTGAGACAAACTAGCGCGCAAATAATGAAATTTTTGTATTTCACTGATAGATTCATTTTTATGGATGAGAGAGTCGAATGAATCACGAAATTCCAACCATTGTTCATAATCACCGTCAAACTTGGGGAGCTGTATTATGGGGAGTTTGATATTTGACTCATGCAACGATACCGGTGGAACCGCTACAGGTGTACAACTACTTACAGGAGTACCAGTATCATTATTGACAATGACGTTTGAATAATTGCACAACGCTTTCGACCTACCTAAAGCCGCGTAAAATTCCTTATCGAAAGATTCTCGTTCCTGAAAGTTTTTTTCTGTATCTGTCTCGGCAGATATTTCGTCAATTTTCTCTTGTACTTCCTCGAAGTCATCAAGTGAAATACGAAGTCTTTCAATACGCTCCTTCAATTCGTTAAGCGATACTAAATCTGTGATATTTTTATCGGGATATTTTGACTCTAAATTATCTAAAATTCTAGAGAAAATAGTAACTTTTGCTTTGATAGTGCCTTTTTAACGGCAGAGTTTTTCTATTTCAGTTGACATAGTGGATGGCGAGGTACGATATTATTATGACGAGGATTAGGGACTTTCTTTTCTAGTAACTCAAAAACAAATAGCGTGTGCGATAGTCTCTACGAAATACTAGCAATAATATCACCAACCAGCACAGATCGAAACTAATTCAGTAAGAAAAGGAAAGGAAATAATGACTTATGATGTTCTGCTACGATCAACAGGTTTCCATCCAATCAGGCTCCAATCAGGCTTCGATACTTAGTTTTCCAGTAAATTTTCATCCGATTTGACAGGACCAATGTTTTATATCTTCGATAACGCTTTCTGGTAGTGGACTGTATTAACGGGTACTATTACCCTTTGTTGTTTTGTTTTTGGGTATCGAGACAGACTCGAGAAACTAGACTATGTATTTTATGCAAAATCAGTGAAAATGTCTGTCTGACGATACAAATTTTTATATTGACAACTAACTGACATACACTTTAACTGGTCAGCACAAACAGGTTAACTGACACGTTAAGTTACAATAATCACAATAAATAATGATTTCCAACAATTCCAAAATAACAAAACATGTATTTTCAGTCAATGTCCACTGGCAGCATGCACACTCTGTTGATAGCTCTTCTTATTTCACCAGAGCCTAATTTAATTGTCAGCACTCCAACAATATTGTCACTTCTACTGTTTACTTCAGTTACACGTCCCATTTGCCAACGCATGACAGGCAGGTTATCGTCCTTGATTAGCACAAGACATACTTTGATTAGATTTTGATAACTTCCATTGCCATTTTGTTCTTGTCTGCAATTCTTTGAGATACTCCTTGCACCATTGACTGGATATGCTGCCACTTGAATGATCGATTTTCAGGAATATCAGTCAAATCGTACTCTGGTAAAGCCGTCATAATCCTACCAATCAGAAAATGAGCAGGAGTCAACGCTGAACAGTCATCTGGATCTTCGGTTAATGGACTTAGAGGTCGAGAGTTCAAAATACCCTCAATGTGTGTCAGTTAAGTATCAAACTCCTCAAATGTTAATTGTTTGTTACCAAGAAATCATTTCAAATGTGTTTTTGCACTTTTGATTCCAGCTTCCCAGAGACCACCGAATGTTAGTGAATCACCCGGAATAAAGTGCCATCGAATTTTTTTATCGGATAATTTATTACCGATATAAAGCGAGTTTTCTAGTAAAAATGAATACATATCATTCAACTCGTTATTGGCACCAACATAATTGAGTCAATTATCAGAGTACACGTTTGATGGTTTTCCTCGCCTACTATAATGAATCTACTAAAGGCTGTGTGGGCTCAGAGGAATTGTGGACAGTATTTATTCTCGCTTATACTCAGCTTGTGATCTTTTAAAGGTTTATTAGTAAAAAAATATGCAATTTCACAAGTTGGCTGAGATTAATTTCTATTGTTTCCAGGGCAATAAACAATAATTTATGCCAGGGCAATAAACAATAAAGTCATCACGAAATGAGCGGCGTTGCAAAGTGATGTTGTCACCAACCACTCAGTCTATAGTTGGCCTGAACATACCGCCCGCCTTGAAATATCAATTTCAACATTGATCTTCTATTGGAAGCGCACACAGGCCGTTTATAGATTGTTCCATCACTAGTTTTCACACTTGCCACTCTAATGACGTTGTCAGCACCACCATGGAGTAGTACTACTCGGCCAAGCTTCCATTTACAAACTGGAACATTGTCCTCTTTAACCAGAACCAGACTTTCGATTTTCAGGAGATTTGGAAAATTCTTCTTCCATTTCGTCCGTGTTTGCAATTCGGAAATATATTCAAGATTCCACCTATTCCAAAAGTGCTGAACTAACATCTGTAGGTGTTGGTAATGCTTCCGCCGATTTTCGGGAACACTGACGTAATTTTGTTATGGTAGGTTGGTGATGGATCTTCCAACCAGGAAATGAGCTGGTGTCAAAGGCGTCGTATCTTCTGGGTCCGATGAGAGAGATGTCAATGGTCTGGAGTTTATCACTCCTTCTATTTGAGTTAAAACAGTGCTGAAATCTTCAAATGTATGACTGGCATCAACAATGAATATCTTTAAATGAAATTTAACAGCTTTGACGCCCGCTTCCCACAGTCCCGCAAAATTTGGTGCTCTAGGCGGGATAAAATGCCATGTTATGCTTTCAGAAGCTAATGAAGAAGCTATTTTATCAGAATGATCTTTGAAGAAATTGGACAGTATCGAGTGAGCCCCTACAAATGTTGTCCCGTTATCTGAATATAAATGCAGTGGTTTCCCACGTCTAGCAATAAATCTTTTTAGCATTCCCATAAAGGAGTGACTAGTCAAATCACTGACCAATTCTAAGTGTACACACTTCGTAGTCATACAAATAAAAATGCAAATGTAGCCCTTGAGAATTTTTGGATTTCTGGTCTTTCTATCCTTGATTGATATAGGACCAGCATAGTCTATGCCAGTATGATGAAAACTGGATAGTATGTGTTGACCCTATAATCAGGAAGATCACCCATCAGATATGATAATGGGGTTGGATTCACCTTAAAACATGTTATACACTTTTTATAAGTAGTACTTCTGGCTAAACTGCGACCACGAATTGGCCAAAATCTTTGACGAAGTGAGTAAAACAAGTGTTGAGGTCCACAGTGTAATAATTTTATATGCTCATGTCTAAATATGAGCTGAGTCAAATGATGTTTTTTATGTAGACTTATAGGATGAATCTGATCTAAAGAGAGTTTGGCGTTTCGAATATGCCCACCCACACGAATGAGCTGCTTTTCATCCAAAAATGGTTTTAAACGTAGAAGTTGACTGGAGTGATGTGAATTTCCCTTTTTCAAGTTATTATAGTCTTAAGAAAATGATTGTACTTGTGATATGCGAATGAGGAGAGCTAAAGCATCGTCCAATTCTTGAGTTGTTAATTCTATTGAGAAATGTTTCGTCTTCAAACTTCGAAGAAATCGTAAACAATATCCAACTGTTCGCTGCAACTTTGTCAACGATGAAAATCGTTCAAATTCAAATTCTGGCATTCCTTTTGAAACAACATTGTGAGCTACTACCTTTTCATCGGGAATATCATCACAATTCGTAAATGGAATTGAAATGACTGAAATCAGTTGAGAAAACACATTGATTGGGCCTTTCCACCATAATTCAGAATTCATCAAGGTCTCAGTAGTACTACCCCTAGAAAGACAATCCGTAGGATTCAGTTCTTAACGAATATGATTCCATTGAAAAGAATCAGACATTGACTGTATTTGCGACACCCTATTCGATACAAGAGTGTTCCATCTTGTAGGACACCCTCTAATCCAGCACAGGGATATAGTCGAGTCTGACCAATAGAAATAATTATCAATATTCAAATTTAAAAAATGTTTAACCTTATCAACCAACTGAGCAGTAATCACTGCGGCGCATAGTTCAAGTCTGAGCAACGTAATCCTCTTGATCGGTGCCACACGTGATTTGGAAACTAAGATCCTGGAATCTAAATACTGATGATCAGATGTGAAGCTTACTACGTAAATGCACCCACCATAGGCTTTCTCAGATACATCAGCAAAGGCATGCACCTGCAAATATTCCCAATTGTTGGACAGAACATATCGAGGAATGCTTAATGAATTCAAAAGCTATATATTGTCACAGAAACTTAACCATTTGTTGGATAAAGATGATGAGATGGACTGATCCCAGTCAACTTTTTTTTGCCGAAGCAATTGCATTATTATCTTTGCCACAACTACAATAGGTCCCAAGAGCCCTTAAGGGTCAAATATTTAAGATATGGCAGATAGAATAATTCTTTTGGTGATTGTTTGACCATCATGACATTTTTCTTTTATCGAATAGTGGATTGTGTCCCTAGAAGAGTTCCAGAATATTCTCAATGTTTTATTTTGCTCTTCATTATCCAAATGAAGAATGTTTGAAGATAAGTTTTTATCAACCTCAATCAAATCCAACAATTCAGGAGTATTATTTGATAACCATTAGTTTCCTGAGCTTGAACCCACCACTTTCTAATATTTTGAAGATTTCCTTTTGAAGTTGTTATAATTTGGAAAAATAAAATTCTCCAATCAATAAATCGTCAAGAAAGAAACAATTCAGAATCTTGTCACAAGCATCAGGATATTGTTCTTGGAAATCCAGTGCTAGTTGTTTTAAACATCGCACTGCCAAAAAAAGAGAAGGTGCACATCCATAGGTAACAGTATTGAGTTGGAAGCACATGGTTTCTGAATCATTACAATCCAGATTTCTCCATGAAATACGCTGATACCTACGTTGATTTGGATCGATCAAGATTTGTCTATACATTTTCAAAATGTCAGCATTCAAGACAAAGGAAAAGCACGAAATCGAAGAATTATAGTCAAAAGATCATTCTGGACTGTTGGTCCAACATGCTGTACATCGTTCAGGGATAACTCCGAATCAGTTTGAACTGAGCCATCAAAAACCACTCTCGCTTTAGTAGTTAAACTGGACTCTTTGATCACTGCATGGTGTGGAAGATGATAGAGCTGACCTGAATCCGGTATCTCATAAGAGAAGTTCAAAACCTTGGTCATGTGTCCAAAATCCTCGTATTCACTTCAAAATTAAACATTCATTTTTCAAATTTTCATTCCGTTGCAGACGTTTGATCAACATATTCAAACGCTTGGTTGCCTGAAGTCTTGACCTACCCAGCTTCTCAAGATTTTCTTTGAAAGGAAACTTCAGAACAAAACGACCTTCAGCATCACGTGAATAGTTCTGCATAAAATGTTCCTCACAAAATTGCTCTGATTCAGATTAAATTGCCATATCAACCCAGTATCCTTCTTCCAACTTCCAAAATGTTTTAAGATTTTGATGAATTTTCTTATCCAGAGCCAAGCAAGCTTAAACCTTATCATCACGTGATTGTACTGATTGAGAAAAATATCCTCCAATAATCCAACCTAATTTGTTTTTCTGAAGAAGAGGCATATTGATTTTGTTTTATTTGATCCATGAGAAGAATTGTATAAAAAATATCGACACCCAACAAAATATCTATCGCGCCAGAATGATGATTGATCAGCAAGTCTTAGATTTTTCGGAACATTCCATTCAGAAATATTGAAAGATGTAGATGGCAAGTTGTGAGTAATTCTGGGCAAAACCAGACAAGAGATGGATCCAGAAAAGTTTTCCACATTAGACTGAAAGTGAACCATAACCTTGGATTTAGCAGTTCCTGATAAAGCCTCACCAACACCCAAAATCTCAAAACGTAGAGGAATTTGATCCAAATTCAGTTTTGCCAAATGAAAGTCACCATAGGAATCTCTGACTCGAATGGTTGCAGTAGGAAGAACCGATAAAGTCGACTGATTCAAAACATGACCATTATAAACCGAGTGATCATTTTTACAATAATAGCATGAAATTTTAGAATTTACAGCTGTATGACATTTAATTTTCCCAATTTTTGGTTTTTCATCGTGTTTAACTGAATCCAGTTTTTCCAAAAGTTCACATCTATTTTTCAAGAAATTGTTGATATGGGATAATTGCGGAAGTGTGTCCTTTTCAATTGGATAAGACTCCCAATCGCGACGGGTAAGTGGATCAAACTTTGTTGTTATAAAATGAATGATCAATATACCCCAGCTATCAGTGTCTTGGCCCAAGCTTTTTAAAGATCTCAAATTCTTATTGAATGTATCATATAACTTTCTTGAGTCTGAACAAGACTCTTTTAACCAGCTAGGACATTCAAATAGATCTTTAATATAATTGAAAATTATCAATCGTTTATTTTCATATCGCTCTGACAGCAACGACCAGGCAACAGAAAAGTTATCATTTGTGACATGAATATTTGCAACCAATTGGAGAGGTGCTCCAATCAAATATGATTTCAAATAGTAGACTTTTCCTACTTCACTCAAAATAAAATTATTATTGATCATGGCCTGAAATGAATCTCTAAATTCTAGCCATGTCTGATATCCATCAAATGGAGGTAATTTCAAATCAGGTTATTTGACTGATGGTCTTTGATAACCAATATTATTTGAAACATGAGAACCAGAGCCAATCAAACTATTTCGACTAGCAGCATCATTGCCACTCAACTTACGACATAAAGCTTTCATACTAGCTATCAAACTGAATATATTGATTCTCAAATTCCTCATTCTCCTTTCTTTCGGCCTCTATTACGGTTGCTAACGGAACATCCGCATTGGACTCACTCAACAAAGATTCAATCTCCAGTTGAACCTCCTCAAATTGACTCAAAATGGGTTCAACCTTGTAAAGTCTCTTGTCGGATTTGGTTACTGAACGAGGCATGGCCAAATGTGTCTTCAAGTTCCATGACTTTGTTTTATATAGTTGTCAAAAAAGTAGTTGAGTCAGTTACACTGAAAATTCAAAATTGTATTTAAAAAAATTAAAGTCCTTGATTCTGGAGCTGAATCGTTTGAATTAAAGAAACGGGAGCTTGACGATCGCTGTCACCAATAAGTGAAGCTCGCAATCCCACATATTTTGGTCCAACGAACCGGATAGTTTAGCCCTTTTTCGAGAACTTTGAAGAAGCTGCTCCAAGTGGTTGATCCTCCGTAAGTAAGGATATTGTAAGAGTTTTCAGGATACAGAGCAATCTTGGCTCATTTTTTTTGAAATTTGAAAGTCACTGTCATTTGACAGATTTCGAAGTGAATGGACTGTATCCATTCACTTCGAAAGTATTTATACAAGCAGGAATTTGCTGGCATACTTGGCCATTTGAACTGAACTTTGTTCGGATTCTGCAGATTCTTGAAATTTGATTGCAAACTTGGCAATAAAAAGCCATAACATTTCGTAAAATTTACTGTTGATCCTATACAATTTTCTAGTTCCTTTCTAGTTCAATTTCTTTCCCAGCTATAACTCAGTTGAATTATAAATTGCCTCCAATGACCTTGCCTAGTTTCAATGGTTCATGTGGAGAGTGGTCAAGTTTTTTTGATACATATAGATCACTCGTTCATCAAAATAAATCTTTGGCTATTATCCAGAAATTTCATTATCTCAAGTCTGTATTGAAAGGTGACGCTTCAAAAATAATTGATTCATTTGTCAGCAACAGCACAAAATTAAACGGTCAGTACGACCCTGAACCTACAGCGCACGCAAAACCAGGAATAATGCTGAAATTGGAGTGGGGATTCGACCGTTTCCCGGGGCGATGACGGATCAAAAAACAAGAAACTGTCAATTATTCTGTATTTTACGTTCTGTTAAAAATAGATTGATTCTTTTGAAAATCGAGTTAATTGGTTAATCAAGTGTAGTTTTTGGGTATATTCCTTATCATTCGTTATCATCAGAAGTGGGATTTAAGCTATTGTGGTGGCAGAAATCACAAATCCGTAATTTACTCTCGTCAAGTGAATGTGCTGGTACTGCAATAATGGGTAAACGTAAGCGTTCGAGCATCAAGGAAGTCCACAAGAAGGCGAAAAAGAAGGTAAAGAGAGTCCTTTCATCCAGCTCCAGCAGCAGTGATGAATCAGAAACGTCCATCGTCGGCAAGACGCCTCCAGGTACCCCTCCTCGACCAACACTCACTGAAACAGGTTTGATAGATTTAATTAGCAATTTACGAGATGAACGGCATTCAAAACTCAATATGTCGGTTATGGACTGCGATATTCCAACATTTAATCCTTTAAACGATGACATTTCTCAGTGGTTGCATAAAATTGATGAACTTTCCAATATTTATGGGTGGGACGGAGTCAATATTACTCATTTAGACATAAATAAATTAAGGGGGCCGGCAGAAACTTGGTACCAGTCGTTGAAAGTTATTCCAAAGAATTGGGATGAATGGAAAAAAATATTATTGTGTACTTTTCCGCCTTCACGCGACCTACACGGTCTTATGACTCAGATGTTAGCCTGTCATCCATCGCCAAACCAAAGTTTTTTTGAATATACCTTCCAAAAACTTGCGCTGATTCGGAAAATGAACTTGAACCTTTCCGGTTCAGACGAAGTTAATCTTATTGTGGGAGGATTAAATAAAGAACACATCAAGTTTTCAGTACGCGCTGCGAACATCAATGATCCTTCTATGCTGGCTGTTTATTCAAAAGCGTTCGACACCATTGATTTGAAGGAAACTCCCCGACGCATTTTGGTGCCTGTGAATGCTGGTGCAGGGTATTTGGGCTTATTGCGTTCCGATAGGTCTGGATGGCAAGCGGTTAAAACGGGTGGTGTGATCACGTGTTATAAATGCAATCAAATTGGGCATAAGCAAGGTCAATGTCAACAAACATTGTCCAACAAATTGGCTACGGAATCGAACTCTAAAATGTTACGTTGCAATTATTGTCGAAAAACGGGACACACCATTGACCAATGTTTTGAAAGACAGAGAAATTCAACTCGTTCAGAAAATCAAGTGGGCCAGAACGCGAAAAAGCAAGTGTTCCAAATTTGCAATCAGTCTACGAAAAACCGATTTTTCAAAACCATAAAAATTGGCGGAACGGAACAACGGTGTTTCATTGACTTTGGGAGTGAGTGTTCGTTAATATCCCGGGATATGGTTGACAAGTTAAAATTGGTCATCAATTCATTAACATCGAAATTCATTTTGACTGTGTTTGGCGGGTTTGAGATAACTGTGACTGAGAAAGTGGTATGTCAAATATGCCTGGATGACATCGAATTATCCGTGGACTTTTTGGTTGTGCAGATTTGTTTACCTGATGTGGACATTTTGATTGGTCAAGATGTTACGGAAAAATCGAACATATCTTATTCACGTATTGGGACTCAACTCTTGTTCAACAAATCCTCAACTGTCAATTCTCTTTTATCGAATGTTGATGATTCACAACTGATACCTGTTGGATTGGAAAGTGAAACGAGTCACGCGAAAATCCAACGACTGATCGAGAAATTTCAGTGCTGTTTCCCCAGTGATTCGCATCAGCTGGGTACTCTTTGTGGGGTTGAGATGGACATAAAGTTGAAAACCGATGTTCCAATAGTTCAACGACCCTATCGTCTTTCTGAAAGTGAGAAAATAGTTCTTAGAAACCTGGTTGACGATCTTCTGAAAAATGGTACAATTCAACCTTCACGATCTACTTACGCAAGTCCCGTGATCATGGTAGCGAAAAAAAATGGAACCACCAGACTTTGTGTTGACTATAGATCCCTCAATAAAATAACGCTGAAGGAAAACTACCCTCTACCAATAATAGAAGATCTGATTGATAGACTGGTTGGACACCAATTCTTCACCATTCTAGACTTTAGTTCTGGTTATCATCAAATCAGATTATCGGAAAACTCAATTCCTTTGACAGCTTTCATAACACCGGAGGAAAAATACGAATACCTGAGAGTACCATTTGGTTTGATGAATGCACCCTATGTCTTTCAGAGGGCAGTAGACAATATTCTCGGTGAACTCAGATTCACTAAAGTTCTTGTATACCTGGATGATCTTCTCATTCCTTCCAAGACCGTTGAAGAGGGCATGTGTGTGCTGAATGAAGTTCTTTCTCGCTTAGCCGAGCACGGAGTTTGTTTGAATCTAAGTAAGTGTTTATTTCTGGCCGAGGAAATTGACTATCTTGGATACAAAGTCAAAGCTGGAACTGTAAAACCAAGTGATTTGAAGGTTAGCGCCGTAGAAAATTTCCCGATTCCCAAAGATGTTCATGCTGCTAGACAATTTTTGGGTCTCGTTGGTCATTTTCGTAAATTTGTTCCGGAATTTGCCAACAAATCAAAGCCTTTGACTGAACTGTTAAAAAAAGGAAATTCATGGAACTGGACCAATTCCCAACAATCGTCTTTCGACATTCTGAAACAAAGCTTGACATCTGAATCCGTTCTAAGTCTGTTTGATCATAATCGGGAGACAATACTCTATACAGATGCCAGTAGGATTGGACTTGCTGGGATGCTAGTCCAAATCGCGGATGGGCGCGAATATGTTGTGGGGTATTACAGCAAAACAACCAGCCTGGCAGAACAGAAATACCATTCTTTCGAATTAGAGGCCTTGGCCATAGTGAGGTCACTACAGAGATTTCGGCACTACTTATTCGGTATTAGGTTCAAGATTTTCACTGATTGCTCAGCAGTACGGAGCGCAATACTAAAGAAAGACCTTAATCAACGCATAGGTCGTTGGATACTTGAAATGCAAGGCTATGACTTTGAAGTTGTTCACAGACCGGGCACCAATATGATGCATATTGATGCACTGAGCCGAAACCCTAATCCTGCGAAAAAAAAAAGTATATGTGCTACCGTGATAAATGAGGATGACTGGTTATTAGCAGCCCAACACGGAGATCGTGAAATCAAGAAAATCAAGTCCGTGCTTGATTCCAACGAACGCCAACAAAATAAAGACATTTTCAAAAACTTTGAGCTCAAAAGGGGACGAGTATACAAACGAACGCATCATGGCAGCAGACCATACTTACCTAACGGATGCAGGTGGCAAGTTCTTCGAATGAATCACGATGACATCGGTCATTTTTCGTATGATAAGACCTATGAACGGATCAGTGGAAAATTCTGGTTTCCAAGGATGAGACACTTCGTGAAGAAATATGTAAAAGCGTGTATTAACTGCATGTACCACAAAACCCCGTCAGGAAAGAGGCCTGGTTACCTGCACCCCATACCAAAAATTATGCGTCCATTTCACACCATCCACGTAGATCATCTGGGACCCTTCTGCAAAAGTAGAAAAGGAAATACTCATGTTTTAGTGATTGTGGATGCCTTTACAAAATTTTGTTTTGTACAAGCTGTAAGGAACACAAAGACCAAATATGTTCTTCGAATTTTGAGTGACATCATTAAAGTTTTTGGTGTGCCGTGTCGAATAATAACCGACCGGGGTAGGTCTTCTGATTCCAAGCGGTTCAGAGAATTCTGTCATCAACGCAACATCAGTCATCACCTCAATGCAGTTGGCATGCCAAGAGGCAACGGGCAAGTGGAGAGGTATAACAAAACTGTGTTGGATGCTTTGGCTACCATGGGAGCTGATGTTGAAGATGATGAATGGGACGACAACATACCAAATATGCAGTTGGGTTTGAACAGCACGTTGAATCGTGCCATCAACTGTTGCCCTGCGGAAGTGCTATTGGGCTATCGCACAGAGTCAATTAACGTGGATCAACTCAACGAGATAGAAGACATCGATGTCCTCCAGTTACGTCGGGATGTCGCCGATCGTATTTCTGAAGCTCAAGCTAAACAAAAAGAGCGATTCGACAGTCATCGAGCGCAGCCAGCCGAATATTCCATTGGGGAGTTGGTCCTTGTGAAGATTTCGTCCATTGTTGGAACTGGGTCCAGTCGAAAATTGGTTCCCAAGTGGAAAGGGCCTTTTCGAGTTTCCCGGAGCGTCGGCAATGACAGATATGAGGTAACCGATATCCCTGGAATGAAGAGGTGTAACCGACCCTATGTAGGTGTATATGCTACTGAGCATATGAAACGATGGGTGGTTTTTGGAGACTAAAGTTTCTCTAGATATGTGGTTTGTTTCTGTTAAAAAGAGGAAAACATGAGAATTTCGAATCCGTCGAGTAAGTTCTCTGTGCACGTTTGCCGTCGAGACTATACTCTGTGATTCCTGCTAATTTTGAATCCGTCGAGTTAGTTCTCTGTGCACGTTTGCCGTCGAGACAATACTCTGTGATTCCTGCTAATTTCGAATCCGTCGAGTTAGTTGTCTGTGCACGTTTGCCGTCGAGACTATACTCTGTGATTCCTGCTGATTTTGAATCCGTCGAGCTAGTTCTCTGAGCATGTTGGCCGTCGAGACTAGACTCTGTGATTTCATTTGGTTCCTGGTCCGTCGAGACAGTTTCTGTGCAAGTACTGCCGTTGAAGCTGGTCTCTGTGATCTTGTTGTATGAGACCCGTCGAGATTTATTTCTCTGTGGTCTCTCATTAATGATTTAGTTTCAGCATTATCCAGTCAGGAGGGCCGAATGTCAGCAACAGCACAAAATTAAACGGTCAGTACGACCCTGAACCTACAGCGCACGCAAAACCAGGAATAATGCTGAAATTGGAGTGGGGATTCGACCGTTTCCCGGGGCGATGACGGAACAAAAAACAAGAAACTGTCAATTATTCTGTATTTTACGTTCTGTTAAAAATAGATTGATTCTTTTGAAAATCGAGTTAATTGGTTAATCAAGTGTAGTTTTTGGGTATATTCCTTATCATTCGTTATCACATTGGAAATTAATGAGTCTAATTATGATGTTGCTATTGAATTATTGAAAGAAAGGTTTGAAAACAAGAAACATGCAATAAGAGGTCATGTAAAACAAATATTTGAAATTCAAGCCATTCATCGTGAATCTAATTCAGCATTGAGAATATTCTTGGACACTTTTTTAAAACATTATAGATGTTTGTTGAATTTAGGAGAATCTCTCGATACTTCAGGCACTATTCTTATTTATTTGCTATTAGATTGGATAATGCAACAAAAAATAAATGGGGGATAAAAAGTAAGGATATAGTATCTTCTGACGTCGAATATTTTATAAAATTTTTGACTGATAGATGTGTATTGTTAGAGTCCATCGATATAAAACATAGCGTTGATTCATGTTCTAATAAAAAAAATATGGATGGATACAACAAGCGGTTGGTCAATTTATCTTCTTATACATTTTTTTGTACTTTTTGCAAAAAAAGTAATCATGGAATTTATTATTGTAAAAGTTTCAAGCAACTAAATCCCAATTCAAGATTACAGCCAGCACAAGCACTACAATTATGTATAAATTGTTTGGGAAAAGGTCATGAAACCTTGAAATGCAAAAGAGATCCTTGTCGTTTGTGTGGTAAAAAACATAATTCATTGCGTCATTTGGAAAATGATAAGGATTTCAAGCTGCAAAAGGAGATACAGAAAATATTAATTTCAAAACCGTCTACATCAAAGGAGTTACCCAATAATGTTTCTTGTTCACAAAATATTTATCCAGAATCGTCAGTGGTTAATTGTTCACAGGGTTAATGCAATAAGTATACTTTATTATCTACTGCTCAAGTTGTTATTCATGATTTGAATGATGAACCCATTGTATGCAGAGCTCTTCTTGATAGTGCATCACAGTCAAATTTCATGACAATGGATTTGTTTAAGAAGCTCAATTTTAAAGGGAATAAAATTAGCATTCCCATAATTGGAATCAATGCTGTAACTTCTACAATAAATCGTTCATTAAAAGTAAGAATTTACGCTATAACGTACAGAAATAATTTTGATTTGAATTTTTTAATAATCAATAAAATCACAGATGATCTTTCCCAACAAACTATGGATATAACAAACATGAATATCCAGAATGACATACCTCTTGCTGATCCTCATTTTCATTGTGCTGCTTCAATAGATAGGTGCTGGTATTTTCTTTGATTTGTTATTACCTAGTCAAATCAAATTAGGAAAAAATAGACCAGTTTTACAGGCTACCAAATTACGTTATGTCGTTGGTGGTAGTTTCTACACATGCTTCATTCCAGAGAACTATATTTGTAATTTGGTTCAATCTCAAGATACGGATTATAGTATTCTTAATAATCAATTGGAAGCCTTTTGGAGGATTGAAGAATGTCTTTTACCTATTGGTCATTCTATATACATATATTATCTGAAACCCTTTTTCCATACAATGGTGTAGGGCTTATTGGTCTTTCTAAAAAACCAATTGAAGATTTATCATCTCGGTTACAAAGGCTTATGATACGTCTATTGAGATATGACATTCATCTTGTATATGTTCCGGGTAAAAAAATGCAGGTAGCAGATGCTTTGAGTAGATGTTCATGCAGTCATATTTCACGGAAAATCCAGATGATGATCTACATGTTTATTCAGTAGTCAAGACGTCTGAGGAAAATGTCTCACGATTAATTGCAAAAACAAATAATGATTTAGCTCTTAAACAAATTAAGGAATTAGTTGTGAAAGTTGTTTATTTTTAAAGGAAAGAATAATAGTCCCAACTTCCTTGAGACAAGAATTTCTGTCAAAATTACATCAAGCTCATCAAGGTTCAAACTCTTGTCAAAATGTAGCTAGAAACGCATTCTACTGGCCTGGATGGATGAAAGATATTGATAATCTGATTTCATCATGTCTTATTTGTAAAAAAAAAATCTAATGCCATGCCCCGTCAACTATTACTACCACATGAAGAACCCGAACACCTTTGGAAAAAAATTGGTATAGATTTCGGATACATACATGGAGTAGACTTTTTGGTTATTGTAGACTACTTTTCAAAAATTTTGATTGTCAACAGAGTAACAAGTGTACTGTCAATAATTTCCACTTGGAAAAATATTTTCTGTTCTTTTGGTTTACCTAGTGGAATATTCTCTGATAATCAACCTCTCTTGTCAATTTAATTCAAAAATTTTGCTAATGAATACGACATCAAATTAACCCGAGGTCTGATGGAATGGTGGAACGACATAATCGGACATACCAAAATCTTTTCAAGAAAATTATGGAGAAACAGAGTAGCATAGATCCTTTATTAGCTGTTCTGTACTACAACAAATCCTGAAAAATAATCTGCCTTCACCGTCTGAACTGATGTTTTGTAGAAAAACTAGAACGTTATTGCCTATACACATGGAATCCCTTGAACCAAATGGATATGATGCAGCTGACATAAAATCAAAGCTTGGGGATCATCACGCCCAACAATAATTTTATAATGATAGGGGCACTACTAAACATTCTGATATAGAAAATAGATCCAGAGTGATTTCCAAGAACTACAAAAACAATTGGGTTCCAGGAGTCATCAAAGAAAAACTGAATTTTAGAGATTTTATTATCGAGGATGAGAACCAGAGAAAATTTAGAAGAAATAGACAACTGATTAGACCTCTTCTATTACAAAATAACGTTGATAATGAAAAAGACACTGAACAATATGATCTAACCTGTTATCCATACAAAATTTCAAACTTATATGATGAAGACATTATCAATGATGAAGAAGAAGTCCGTGTACAAGGAGAAAAAATTGGTAGAAGTTATGATGAAGAAGAAGTTCCTACACAAGAAGAAAATGGTAGTACATTGAGGAGAAGTTGCAGACCCATGAGACCAGTCTGCCGTTTGTCCTTGTGAAAAAAAGAGAAAAAGAGAGGAATGTGTCATATGAATGACATGTAGGATTACCTGAGAAGGATCAATGTCAGTTAGACTATATATTCATAGTATAATAAATAACAAGTAGCGACAGCTCCATATACCTAAAGGTGGTCAAATTTCGTCCGTCTCAATGACTGAAATTTGCCTCATTTATACACTGCTAACATTATGAAATGTGAAATAAAACTATACCGTAGCAGATTCCATGATTTCAATGATACTGATACATAGGTGAATTACCTATCAAGTTAAAGAATACGATTACCTACTATGAAGTAGGTTTAAAGATCTATGCGGAGTTTAAAATTCTTGATTTGGAAAACAGTTTTGCATGTCAAAATGTTAGCAGGGTATAAATGAGGCGAATTTCTGTCATTGAGACAAAAAGGGGTTGACGTGAGCTGTCGCTACTTGTTGTTTATTATACTATGATATATTTGTCATATTGATCCGATAATTTGTAATTAAAAAAAACCTTGTTTAACAAGATAATCAACAATATTATAGATAGTAAAATTTCTGAATGTCATTCAGTGATTGGTTTCTGTCAACCAAACTGACAGGCATCCTTGAATTCTAACCAGGAACAATAGTTAACATTGAATGTCGGTAACTAACAACAGAACCAACAACATCCTCATTACAGCTGTTTTACATTCCAGTTAAGCTCTGATAATTAGTCTACAATACCTTCCCTCAAATTCGTTTTCTTCTTCAAGAAGCTCATCTTTATTTATTTCTCCATCTTCTAATTGACAAAGATTCTGAATTTTACCGCTGAATTCAATCAAAAATTACTCAGTATTCACGAGTCTCAATTCGATTTCGACATAATTTTCCCCGGCTAATTCACCATCATTATTGAATTTATCCAAAAAAGTTTGAAATCTAGTCAATTTTGATTTTAAAACGGCCTTCTTAGCCTTCAAATCTGACCTGTTTGACATCTTCAAATTCACAAATCAAAGATAAAGATCGCTCTCTTACCCTCAAGTCCTGCTGGAACCAATCGTGGGATCATAAAATTTCCAAACTGCTTCCCGTCCGCAGAGGATCAGAGACAATCGCTTCTAACCTTGCTTTTAACTTCAAGGTTCAATGATGAGTTTTTACCATTCTTCTCTTGCTTGATGAATTTCTATCCATCTCGTATGGACCAATGTTCCGTTCTTTGATAAATTATTACCCAAGTGGACTGTAAACCTGATTTTGAATGGATAGAAACCAAAAAGTATCTTGACTTTCATTATTGTCAACTGACTTATATGTAACATGGTGGTCATAAATATACCTAAGCTGTGATCGGTTGAAAAATGGAATAAAATTAACCTCGACGATATCAATACAACTGTTGTCAAAAACAACATCGATGAAATTGTGACAGGCCAATTGAGTGAATGGTACCAAAAACCACAATTTGATTTGGAAAACGGATGAAAAGGCTTAATATCAATAGAAATCATTGAGTACTGATCAAATTCAACAAAATCCAAACGTCTCAATGGAGGTTCAAATTATTTCTGTCAAACCACAATATTTTGCCTCGTGTCACAAGATTATTATGATTCTCATCCATTTCCCATAAACATCTGTAATATAATACAACTGTTGTCAAAAATAACTGTATTAGAATATAGATTTTGTTAATTGTTATTGTGAGTCTGGTGTGTACCAGGGGAACACACCTCTTGAAGTGACAGTTTAGGTTTAGTAGACAATGACTTATGACATATGAATTGCCTGGGATGATGGAAGGCACATTGTCGACAGTGAAGAATAGAACGGCTTACTTTCCATAACTTGTTGATTTATTTCATCCTGTGACTAGATTAACTACTATTATTCAAACGAATAATACATGGTGTCAGGTGTAACCGACTGGCAAAATATACAGAACTATGAAATCAATGTGTAGACCACCTCAGCCACTGAGCTGTGATGGCAACATTTCGGAGAATTGGAGACTGTTGCTCAAAAATTTGAGTATTTTAAAGTCGCAACAGAGTTGGATACGAAATCGGCGGAAAGGCAAGTGGCTGTTTTTCTGAATATGATCGGTGATGAAGGGTTGGAACTGTTCAACACATTTGAGCTATCAGACGCAGAAAAGAAGAGCCTAACAGCGATTATAGGCAAATTTGAAGCCTACTGTGCGCCCAAGAAAAACATAATTTTTGAACGATTTGTGTTCAACGGCATTATTCAAAAGGAGCAGCAACCATTTGATTCATTTGTGACGGAATTGAGAAAAGCCATAAAATCGACAGCTTATAGTGATGCAGATGATATGATTCGCGACAGGATTGTCATGGGGATTTATAGCAAGGAAACTCAGGAGAGGCTTCTGAGGGAGCCTGATTTGACATTGGACAAGGCTGTGAAGTTTTGTAGGGCTGTTGAGGCTAGTAAGACACAGTCAAGAGCATTGCAGCATCAAGCGGCACTAGTGCATGAAGTGTATAGGAAGACGAATAACAACTACAACCCAGGCAAGAACCATGAAAGATTCCAAGCCAAATCACAACTAAACATGGTTATTTGTAATTATTGTGGATCAAAGCATGCAAAAGGAAAATGCCCAGCGTATGGACAAACATGTAAAAAATGCAAAAAATCAAATCATTTTGCATCTGTTTGCAAATCAAGGAATGATAATAACCTGAAAGGTCAAACAGGGGATGGGCCGAGAAGGAAAGTTCATGAAGTTGCTGTCGGAGGAGATGGAGATGACCACGACCAGGAAGAGGAGTTTTTCATTAATGCTGTGACAAAGCAAATAGGAGTTGTGAGAAAATCTAGCGAGTGTAGCGATGCAGTGTGGCTAAAGACAATAGACGTAGAGGGTGAACCAATTGAGTTCAAACTAGACACGGGTGCAGACGTGAGTGTTTTGCCTCTTCATTATGTAAGTAGACTAGATTGCAAGAACGATATATCTAAAACTAATGTTATGTTAGTAGCATATGGTAATAAGAATTTCAAAATCAAACCAGTGGGTGAGATTGCTTTGAAATGTAAAGTTAAAGATAGGCTGGCAAAAATACCTTTCATCATTGTTGATAATCAGGGTCAAATGCCTTTGTTGGGTCTAAAAGGATGTTTGGATCTTTATTTGATCAAACGTGTGAATAGTTTATCCGCTGATAAATTTAATACTGTTGAAGACAAGGTAAATGAGTACCCTATGGCTTTTGAAGGTTTGGGGGAATTTCCTACTCCCCATAAAATTGTTTTAAAGAAAGAGTCTATTCCGCATGTACAGCCAATAAGGCGCATTCCACAAACACTGCATGCAAGAGTAAAACTCAAGTTGAAACAGATGGAAAAAGCAAATATTATAGTTAAAATTGAGAAGCCGACTGAGTGGCTTAACCCACAGGTCATTGTAGAAAAATCAAATAAAGATTTGAGATTGTGTTTGGACCCAAAATATTCAAATGAGCATTTTCTTATTCCAACTGTTGAGGAAATATCCAGTCAATTATCAGGTAAATCATATTTTTCTGTATTGGATATGAAGGATGGATATTTCCAAGTGAAAATAACTGATGAGAGTTCAGAGTATTGTAGCTTTGGTACACCTTTTGGGCGTTATAGGTTTTTAAGACACCCCTTTGTAATTCGGTCGGCCCCTGAGGTGTTTCAGAGAAAAAATTATGAGTTGTTTGGAGATATAAATGGAGTCGGTATTTATTTTGATGACATCATTATTACCGGATCAACAGAGCAAGAGCATGATGATAATTTGAGACTAGTTCTTGAGCGTGCAAAACAGTTCAATATTAAGTTCAATAAACAGAAGATTCAGTTCAAACTTAGACAGGTCAAGTTTATGGGTCAATTGTTTTCTAAAAATGGGATAGAGCCGTGTGAGTCATATGTTAAAGCCATACTGGACATACCAAAACCACAAGAAAAGAGTGATATTTTAAGACTGCTGGGTATGGCAAAATAATATCTTGCTAAATTTGTACCAAACTTATCAAAAGTAACGGCCCCTTTGCGCCAGTTAACACGTTTGAATGTTGATTGGTCATGGACTAAGGAACATGAAAGTTCATTGATTCAACTGAAGCACTTATTATTCCATGTCCCAGTTCTTTCGTTTTTTGATCCATGCACGGATGTGGTCATTGAAACCGATGCTTCCAAGAATGGTTTAGCAGCCTGTCTCCTCCAAAATGGCCACCCAATAGCATTCTCTTCTCGTAGCTTAACAAAAAGTGAAATTAGGTATGCGCAGATTGAGAAGGAAATGCTGGCGATTGATTTTGCTTGCTCTAAATTTCATTACTTGATTTATGGCGTTAAGAATGTTCTGATTACCACTGATCATAAACCTCTTGTGTCTATTTTTAAAAAGGATTTGTATGATATAACGCCAAGATTGCAACGTTTACGTTTGAGGTTGATGAAATATGATTTGATTGTGACTTATGAACCGGGAAAGTATTTATACATCGCAGATACACTTTCTAGAGCATATTTATCCTTGCCTGAGTCTGATGATACTGAATTGGAGTATGCTATTCACTCATTAGTAAATCATTTGCCTATCTCAGATGAAAAAAAATCACAGTTGAAACAAGCCACTCGTAACGATTCAGATTTAAACACTATAATCAATTTTGTTCAATTCTGGTTGGCCTGATAAAAAGAAAATTCCGTTTCACCTGCGTCAATTTGTCAGACTGAAGGATCCACTTTTAGTTTGTGATGATCTTTTATTTTTTGAAAATAAATTGGTAGTTCCTAGGAACTTACAAGCTTTCATGCTTAGAAAATTGCATGAAGGCCATATAGGAATGGATAAAACAAAACTTAGAGCTGGGCAAATGTTTTATTGGCCGTTAATGTCGCAAGACATTGAGAACTTTATTAAAAAATGTGGTGTGTGTGAAAAATATGCAAGGAAAAACACAAAAGAACCATTGTTACCATATAAATTGCCTGAGAGACCTTGGCAAAGAATTGGTGCGGATAATTTCTCATATGCTGACAGAAGTTATATTGTAGTCATAGATGCGTATTCAAATTGGCTGGAAGTTGTATCGATTGAGAATAAATCGGCTGGGGAAGTGATTTGTAAGCTCAAGTTGATTTTTGCAAGGTTTGGTTGTCCGGATGAGTTGACCTGTGACAATGTTCCTTTTGGAGGTTTTTTAAAGCAGTTTGCCAGTGATTGGAGTTTTAAAATTGTAACAAGAAGTCCTCATTACCCTAAATCAAATGGCTTAGCGGAAAAGGGTGTAGGAATAGCGAAGTGCTTGCTTAAAAAATCTCTAGAAGAGGGAAAAGATGTATTGGAAGCATTACTCCAGTACCGAAACACTCCATTAAAACATATGAATTATTCTTCCGCACAGCTTTTACAAAGTCGAATTTGTAAAACTAAAGTTCCCATTTCAGCAGATCTTTTGAAACCTAGTGTTTGTAATAATGTCCATGACATGTTAAGAAGTCGATTGAGTGCGAATGAGAATTTTTATAATAAAAGCGCTAACAATTTAGAAGATATTGCTACAGGTCAAAATGTAACTGTTTATAACCATGTTAAAAAGTTGTGGGAACCTGGACAAGTTGTTAGCAAGTTTGACAGTCCTCGTTCATATAATGTGCAAACCAATGGTGGTGATGTTGTGAGAAGAAATCGCATAGATTTGAGAAAGTCACAGAATGAGTTCACTTCTAAACAAGAACTTGAAGTGAAAGTATGTCAGCTTCAGTTTCGACACCCATAAAAGTTTGCACATCGTATGACCCTACAAATATTGTTGATAACCCAATGGAATCCAAGACCAGTCTAGAACCCATACGAACCAGATTTGGTCGGGCTGTAAAGCATTCTCTTCTCGTAGCTTAACAAAAAGTGAAATTAGGTATGCGCAGATTGAGAAGGAAATGCTGGCGATTGATTTTGCTTGCTCTAAATTTCATTACTTGATTTATGGCGTTAAGAATGTTCTGATTACCACTGATCATAAACCTCTTGTGTCTATTTTTAAATAGGATTTGTATGATATAACGCCAAGATTGCAACGTTTACGTTTGAGGTTGATGAAATATGATTTGATTGTGACTTATAAACCGGGAAAGTATTTATACATCGCAGATACACTTTCTAGAGCATATTTATCCTTGCCTGAGTCTGATAATACTGAATTGGAGTATGCTATTCACTCATTAGTAAATTATTTGCCTATCTCAGATGAAAAAAAATCACAGTTGAAACAAGCCACTCGTGACGATTCAGATTTAAACACTATAATCAATTTTGTTCAATTCTGGTTGGCCTGATAAAAAGAAAATTCCGTTTCACCTGCGTCAATTTGTCAGACTGAAGGATCCACTTTTAGTTTGTGATGATCTTTTATTCTTTGAAAATAAATTGGTAGTTCCTAGGAACTTACAAGCTTTCATGCTTGAAAAATTGCATGAAGGCCATATAGGAATGGATAAAACAAAACTTAGAGCTGGGCAAATGTTTTATTGGCCGTTAATGTCGCAAGACATTGAGAACTTTATTGAAAAATGTGGTGTGTGAAAAATATGCAAGGAAAAACATAAAAGAACCATTGTTACCATATAAATTGCCTGAGAGACCTTGGCAAAGAATTGGTGCGGATAATCTCTCATATGCTGACAGAAGTTATATTGTAGTCATAGATGCGTATTCAAATTGGCTGGAAGTTGTATCGATTAAGAATAAATCGGCTGGGGAAGTGATTTGTAAGCTCAAGTTGATTTTTGCAAGGTTTGGTTGTCCGGATGAGTTGACCTGTGACAATGTTCCTTTTGGAGGTTTTTTAAAGCAGTTTGCCAGTGATTGGAATTTTAAAATTGTAACAAGAATTCCTCATTACCCTAAATCAAATGGCTTAGCGGAAAAGGGTGTAGGAATAGCGAAGTGCTTGCTTAAAAAATCTCTAGAAGAGTGAAAAGATGTATTGGAAGCATTACTCCAGTACCGAAACACTCCATTAAAACATATGAATTATTCTCCCGCACAGCTTTTACAAAGTCGAATTTGTAAAACTAAAGTTCCCATTTCAGCAGATCTTTTGAAACCTAGTGTTTGTAATAATGTCCATGACATGTTAAGAAGTCGATTGAGTGCGAATGAGAATTTTTATAATAAAAGCGCTAACAATCTAGAAGATATTGCTACAGGTCAAAATGTAACTGTTTATAACCATGTTAAAAAGTTGTGGGAACCTGGACAAGTTGTTAGCAAGTTTGACAGTCCTCGTTCATATAATGTGCAAACCAATGGTGGTGATGTTGTGAGAAGAAATCGCATAGATTTGAGAAAGTCACAGAATGAGTTCACTTCTAAACAAGAACTTGAAGTGAAAGTATTTCAGCTTCAGTTTCGACACCCATAAAAGTTTGCACATCGTATGACCCTACAAATATTGTTGATAACCCAATGGAATCCAAGACCAGTCTAGAACCCATACGAACCAGATTTGGTCGGGCTGTAAAGATTCCCCAAAGATTGGATTTGTAATCTTTGAGGGAAAAGATGTATTAGAATAAAGATTTTGTTAATTGTTATTGTGAGTCTGGTGTGTACCAAGGGAACACACCTCTTGAAGTGACAGTTTAGGTTTAGTAGACAATGACTTATGACATATGAATTGCCTGGGATGATGGAAGGCACATTGTCGACAGTGAAGAATATAACGGCTTACTTTCCATAACTTGTTGATTTATTTCATCCTGTGACTAGATTAACTACTATTATTCATACGAATAATACAATAACATCGATTGAATTGTGACGGGCCAATTATGAGAATTGTACCAAAAACCACAATTTCATAAGGAAAACTAATGAAAAGGCTAAATATCAATAGAAATCATTGAGAACTAATCAAATTCAACAATATTCAAACGCCTCGATATAGATAACAATTATTTCTGTCAATACACTATATTTGGCCTCGTAATGTCTCAAAATAATATAATTTTTAACAATTTCACATAAACATCAACAATATCAATACAACTGTTGTCAAAAATAACATCGATTGAATTGTGACGAGCCAATTAAGAGAATTGTACCGGAAACCGCAATGTTATAAGGAACGAACTTCCAAGGCGCTCGACAGCGGACACGACGTTACAACCATTGCATCTCGTCATCGAATAACTCGGCTTTTGTCCCGTTCGTCACAAGCCCAAACCACTGTTAAGTTCTAGAATAGCAAGGTTTATTCGGTTGCCTACACCTAGAATATTGGAGAACGTTCGCCATCTATCGAGGCATTGAAGAAGCTCTATATAAGAAGCTCCGCCATTAGGACAGGAAGTTAGTTATCGATTAGCCGCGAATTATAATTTTACAACATAAATATACGCTGCGATTGTGAGCATAAATATTTGTGGTTGTGTTAGTGACTTTAAATAAATTAATTAAAACTGGACAAGTGTTTTCTTTAGCGAAACTCGTTACATTGGTGTCAGAAGTGGGATTTATTGTGTGCTATAGAAAAGGACATAAATATTCACTGTGATGGCTGCGAAACTAGTGTTTTTAACCGGATTGAAGGTCACCAAGTTGAAGAAGGAGCTGGAGGAGCGTGACCTGGATAGTAGTGGTAAGAAAACTGATCTACAAACAAGGCTTCGTGAGGCTTCAATGGAAGAAGGCATGGATCCTGATACGGTCCAATTTGAGATTCCTGATCCCAACGCAGTAGTTGAGAAATTGTCCAAGAACTTGAAGGATCAACTGGAAGAATCTTCTCGAGCCATGGAAGAGAATTCGAGGAAAATGGAAGAGAAGCTCGAAGAATCCTCCAGAGCCATGGAAGAGAACTCGAGGAAATTGGAAAAGTTGGAAGAATCTTCTAGAGCTTTGGAAGAAAAGTTCAAAGAATCCTATAGAGCTATGGAAGAAAGATTGGAAGAGAAGCTCAAAAAAACTTATAGAGCTATGAAGGATCAGGTTGCAGAAGAAATCGGGAAACAGCCAGAAGATACAGTGAAGACTCTGAAAGAAGAAATAGAGCAAATGAAAAGGCAAGTAACAGTGATCATGAGGCAACCAGACGTCCCATTCGAGAGCAAAGGTGCTAAAATGGAGTCTGATACCGTGCGAGTCCACATGAAAGCCCCTCAGTTTGATGGCAAGCTGTCCTGGAACAATTACCATCGCCAGTTCGAGGCAGCAGCAAGGGCAAATGGATGGACCGCAACCGAGAAAGCTCTGGCGCTTCGTGAGGAGGCAACGGAGATCCTGCAGACACTGAACACCCAGGAACAGGAGGACTACGATGCGCTCGTCAAGCATCTGGAGCTGCGGTATGGTCAAACTCATTTGGAGCATGTCTACCATTCCCAGTTGAAAAACCGCATCCAAAAGTCCAACGAGACCATGCAGGAGTCTGAAGCGGATGTTGCTCGCCTGTCAAGACTGGCTTATCCAACCACGCCAGAAAATATGATGGAAAGGCTGGCAGTCAAGGTTTTTTTGGATGGTCTTCGGGATCAGGAGATAAGGCGGTCCTTGATACTTTATCGACCCGACAGACTAGTCGACGCTCTGGTCAAAGCCATGGAATTTGAAGCGGCAAAGCAGTCCGTGAAGACACCTGCGCGCGTGCGAGGGATGGAAGAGCAGGATCCCGCACAGGAGGAGACCGTCAAAGCTACTGTGAGGAGAGTCGTCAAGGAAATGGAGGCGTCCAAGCGAAGGGAGCTACGATGCTGGAATTGTGGGGAGCTTGGCCACATTCGTAGCCGATGCAAAAAGGAGATACGGGCACCTTCGTCGACGTCGGAAAACTAGCGAGGGTCGATGCGAAGGGGCAATCGTCGACCTCTATCCAGTATGCCCCGAAGAAAACTGCCATAGTTGCCTCTTTGGGACACAAACTCAACAGCATGTTTGTGGATGGCTTGGTCAATGGAGAGTGTAATGTTTAGGATAGGGTCTAAATAAAACTCCGAATTCAATACCATGCTTGTTACTGGAAACTCAGTCTCGCTTACAATTAGATTTAAAAAATGGAACACTGAGAACCAACAACGAAGCGGTGGTACTGCATGGGAGAGAGGAGGAGACAGTTCGTGTTTTGCTGGCTGGGGATTCTTCAATTCCCGAGAGAGCGAGATGATTTTGTGGGCTCGCCTGAAAGGGAAGATGAAAGAAGAATGCATCGTGATGTTTGAGCCTAAAATACACGATTCCGAAGTAGGACGAGGCATCGCATGTGGAAAGAGCCTGGTACATGTGGGAAAGACTGTGCCCGTGAGAGTGATGAACGTCAACTATCACTCTGTGAGTTTGGCAAGGGACACAGTTTTGGGGCTCTGCTCGTCAATTTCCTCTGTGGTGCGACAAGTATGTGAGACTGAGCAAACCATCTCCGAGTTCACCGGAGAGATGGAGAAGTTGTCACCTTTTCAAAAGATCTGGATAAGAGACAAAAACGACGATTAAGAAATCTGATAAGGAATTACGGCGACATCTTCGACAACGGGACTGGTGAAAAGGGCCGAAAGAACGTGGTACGGCACATCATCAACAAAGAGGGAGCACGACCGATCCAACAATCAGCTAGAAGACTACCTTTGGCCAAGATGGAGGAGGCGGACAAGATAATCAAGGACATGGAGAAAGGCGGTGTCATCGAGCCTTCTAGTAGTCCATGGTCATCGCCAATTGTTCTGGTTAAAAAAATGGACAGTTCAACTCGATTCTGTGTGGACTATCGTCAGCTGAACAACGTGACGAAGAAAGACAGCTACCCGCTACCACGGATCGACGACACTCTGGACACCTTGGCCGGATCGAAGATCTTCTCAACTCTGGACCTCAAAAGCGGATATTGGATGGTAGAAATGGCCCCTGAAGATCGAAAGAAGACTGCTTTCAGCGTTGGAACTGGGCTGTGGCAGTTCACTGTTATGCCATTTGGGTTATGCAACGCACCTGCTTCTTTCGAGCGGCTGATGGAGACTGTTCTCAAAGGACTATCCTGGTCAACATGCCTGGTGTACCTGGATGACGTAATTGTGGTTGGCAAATCATTTGAAGACCATCTAAAGAACTTGGAGGAGGTATTCCAAAGACTCGGAAATTCCGGTTTGAAGCTGAGTCCGAAGAAATGCCAACTGTTCCGGAGGGAAGTACAATACCTGGGTCATATCGTGTCGGCTGAGGGAGTAGCCGTTGACCAGCAAAAGGTGGAGGCAGTTAAGGAGTGGCCAGTACCAAAGAACCTCCACGAGCTAAGAAGTTTACTGGGTCTGTGCACGTACTACCGGCGTTATGTCCAGGGATTTGCGAACACCGCCCGGCCTCTTCAAAGGCTCACAGAGGCACAGAGACTCTTCCACTGGGACGAAGATTGTCAGGAGGCCTTCGACACGCTTGAAAGGGCACTTGCCAGCGCGCTCATCCTAGGCTACCCACTACCTGGGGGTAACTTCATCCTGCATTCAGATGCCAGCAATGAAGGACTTGGGGCAGTGCTGTCCCAGATCCAGCAGGGACATGAAAGGGTGATCGGCTATTTCAGCAGAACCTTGTCGAAGCCAAAACGGAAAGTAGTTATAGCTATGTCACTTCTGGATCATTTCCTAAAATTACCGATAGGTGGCGCCGCGATCACGAAAAGTAATTTTTTTATCTCCGCATGTCTTATCACACAGACTTCCGTTCATATATGTGTTATCTCTGTTTAGTATACGGGGTGTGCAAAAAAAAAAAAAAAAAAGTGTGCGGAATGTGGAGATTTGAAGGTATGACGTCATGGCGTTTGTTTGTGGTGTGTGGAACCAAGTATGTGGCGCGCAATGTATAGAATTTTAAAATGTGCATTTTTGAATGTGGAATTGCTTGAATTTGGCTTTGTATAGTTTTGGTCTTATCTCCCCATGTTATTCTCATGGACTTCCGGTGGTTAAAATAATTAGGCGGAACCAAGATCGTATATTTGTGCAGGAAATTGTTATCACGTTCCAGCTGATAAGATGAAATTGCATTGTTGTCACTGTTTATAGTTAGATTTATGGAAATATGGATTGAATAGCAAATGTATGTAGTAGTAAATTGTTGTAGGTCAATGAGGATAGTCAACGCTGCAACCTTGAACTTGGGCTGTTGATAAAAATAAGTCGCACACACACCTTATCTCTGAAAAGATATTAGTTTGAAGTCACTTTCCCAATCATGAATAATAATTGTTGTTCATCCATAGAAATTATTATGTTACATATAAATGGGGAAAAACAGCTGGAAGATTTTGCAAGCGAAGAATTGGAAATGTTTCTTTTAAATTATTTACTGAAAAATGTAAGACCATATGAATTGTTAAATATTTGGGGAAAACTACCAATAAGATATAGGAATGAATATTCGCTTCAAATCAAACTTCCATGTTTCATACATTATAACCCACCTCATGAAACAACACATTTCGATGGACCTGCCAGATCACAAGAGAAATGCTATATTTGTAATAAAAACACTCAGTAGAATATTTTTAAAATTTTTATTGAAAAATATCACATGAGACCCAAAATCTCGTCCAAGATTACAAATTAATATTTTTGAATAGGAACAGAAAAGTAATCCCCACCAAAATTTGTTGAAATCGCAAGAATTTTTATCATATTACAAAACTTTGTTAAAGGATGTTCATATGTTGAATGGTGATTTGATAACAAATGTATATAATATTATTTTCCCTTTAAAAAACATAAATAATGTGAATATATACTGTGTACTTGAAATCCTTCATTTACACCCTGATCAAATTAGTACAGAAGCAGGAGAATTCGCATGTGATGAATTGTTAAAAAAATTTACTAAGCAATAGAAAATATGTTTCGTACATATTGTTTTCTTCACTTCCCCCTCTCCTTAAGAGTTTGCTATTTAATCTCAGACATTCCGTTTTATTCATCAATCAAGTCAAGTACCATCCAAGTATAACCATCATACAAGTTCTATCTAATCAAGATGATACCATCATACGGCATGGTTGCTGCAATGGAGGAACTGGCTAGAGAATTTCGAGATCTTCAATTTGACGCAGAACATGAGGCGGTTTATGGTATGGAGAGATTTTACACTGAAGGAGAGTGCAAAAATCTGGAAGAAAAATATCGGAAAGCTGCTGAAGCCTGCGATTTATTTCTGTATACATCGGACCTACGATTTTTCTTGGAGACTATGAAGGAAATGAATCTTGTAGGTTATTTGATTGATCTTGAAAAATTTATACCTGTCAATATTTATAAAGAAGTATTTGAATTGGAATAAAAAAGTTCGTTTAATAGATATGGTGTTTTATTTGTAAAAATGGTGGGCGTTGTGGTGTAGAGGTCTATGCATCGGCTTCTCACAGAGTGAAAATTTCTTTTCGATGAAAATTTCAATAAAAAATAATTTTTTGGTAAACGGTATTTATTCAACCAATAAACAATTATTATACAAATTATAAACATTAGTAAGTGCACACATTGCAGGTGATGATAAATGAAACAAACAATGTGGTTTTTCTAACGATAAAGCTGGATTGTCATCAAGTTCGATTACGGGCTTCGATGAATATTTCCTAATGTATTGCGCCTTTTCTTTTCCTTTCACGTACACATGATCCACGTTTTTCGTTAAATTTTTCACAATATTAGAGAACTTGTGTAATTGAGTAAATCCTTCATTCCACGAAATACAATGGTGATTTTTTATCAACCAATTTGCTTGATTTCGCAGTTCTGGAGGCAAGTGTTCTACCGCAAAAGGAGATCGAAATATATAGTGACATATTTTTTCTCCATCAAACGCAGCTAATTCTTTGGGGATAAATTTTTTGTTCTCAATTATAAATCCTTGTACATCCAAAACAAGCAGCTTCATATTTTCAATTGTGAGAATTTCACCAACATCTGCTTTTTGTCACTATAGTCTTGAATTTGTTTTTTTAATTCTTCCAATCTCTTTAAATGGTTAGATAAGCGAAGCTTCAATTCTGAAGACATACTGAACATCATTTAGATAAATAAATGGTTTATACAGGGTTTTTCCTCAATATTTCCGAAACCTTACATACAAAAATCATGAAATTTGGTACATCATACAAACTTTTAATGCTGAATGAGAATTTGAGCTCAGAATTTCAAAATTTTAATCAGGGGCGTACCATACTGGCGGAGTTAAAGGTTAAAAGAATCCAATTTTCTTTTAACCTTTAACCCCGCCAGTATGGTATGCCCCTGATTAAAATTTTGAAATTCTGAGCTCAAATTCTCATTCAGCATTAAAAGTTTGTATGATGTACCAAATTTCATGATTTTTGTATGTAAGGTTTCGGAAATATTGAGGAAAAACCGTCTTCGGGGTGCCCTATTTAAAGGGGCGTAGCTCCCTTAGGAAGCATTTTTCGGCAAATGTTTATAGGAACTTTTTTTCATGAAAATACCCCAGGAATCACACAACGAATTTTTTACCAATCTTTAGGAAACACCCTGTATAATTATTTGAGAACATGCGTATTACAATTGCTTGACTATTTTGGTTAAAGGACTATAGCTAAATAATTTATCATGTGAAATCAGACAATATACTGATGTATCCTTTTTTGTATTATTATTTGTCTCGAATTCAACTCTCAAAACAACAGTGCCTGTTTGAAGTGTTTCTTTCTGATGAGAACAATCAATATGTGTGATTGGACACTTATTTTTAAAGTTTTGGGGGTTGAAAATTGGTTCGTTTGGTATATCATAGTAGGAATTTTTGAAGTTTGCAAACATTTCATAAAGAGCTGAAAACTTGTTATCATTGAAATTCAAATACAAATCATGATATGGATATCTTTCAGAATTCAAAAATACCTCTAATATTTGTAAGATCAATATTATCGAATTGACTAGCATCTTTCATGATGTGTCCTTTTCGATTTTCTTGAAAACCAATTATTATATGACGAGGTGCTTCAAGTTTACTACTTGTTTTAACAGGCCAAGTATGACGGGACGCTTCAGGTAGCGAGGAATATTCCACAATTTCCCAACTACGAAATCCAATTAACAAATCTTTATTAGTCTCAAGAATCTGTGTTAAAGCTAGTTGTTGTGGTATATCAACTTGAATATGAGGTACTTTCCAATAGATCTTGTCAAATGTAACTTTTGGATTTTCCGCTTCGGGTGTTGGATTTTGCGCATCTTCAACATATAAAACTGCATCAACATCATCGCTTGCTCGGATCAAAACCAGTTCTTGTTTCATATTCAAGATGATTTTCTTATAGTCTTCAAAAAATCCCATCAACATTTTCAAAGGTATAGATACATTAAATTTTCCTTTATCATCAACTAAAATGTTTTCCTTTTCATCTCTATTTGGAAACCATCCAGCATTTTGCAGCTTTAGACTTTCATTTGTATTATATGAAAGATAACCCTTCAAGGTTGAAGCTAAACCAACATTTCTTACGGAATCTATAGTAACTCCATTGAGTTCATAGCGAATTTCTCGAAACAAATAAGCTATTCCATTGTTGACAAATTGTAATTTCTTAGAATAAACACCCTTATTGTTGGTCAAGGTACCTTCAATGTAAAGATGACTCCCTGAAGGTAGTGTGTATATATCAAGTTCTTGAACAGGTATGCGAATTTCATCATTGTATTCAAATTTTGAAGAGACAAACGGTTGACATGAATGAAGCTCAGAGCTTATTATTGAATTATCTACATATAATTTTTCATTAACGTTTACTATATCCATTATTTCAATACTTTTAATCCCAGAGATATAAGAAATTGGCGATTTTGTGATGTTAACTTGTTAGAGTTTCGTCTTGGACTGGTTTTTATAGACAGCTTTTCCTTTTTATATGGCGTTAGTTTGAAATAGCGATAGTTATATTTGATAACCATATTTTCTAATTTTTTAGATGTAATCGAACTGTTATGGTCTCGTTTCGGAAATTAATCAAATCACCGTCTTGATCTACTATTTTAACAGTGATGTTGTTGATTGTCTTGACGCTGATGGGGAAATAAAGTATTGGTAGTGGTGATTCCACTATTTTATACCCTGGAGGAAAAGATGGAAAAAACTGATGAATTATATGAACGGGTAGACCATTACTATATGATCCTATGCAAATGTCGCAATCAACACAAATTGCATTTACTTTACATATATTAACAACTTCATCCGATTCAGATAATTCATTTGATGCGATTTTTCGTTTTTTAAAACCCAATACTTTCGCTATAGAGTCATTTGGTGTGAAATCTATTTCCTTTGTGCAATAAATCTGACATTTTAATGTATTTGGATTTGCTTTCATCATAAACCCAACTTTTTCTCCAAAAATGTCGTCAATTACATAATTAATATATGTTTCAATATCTTTTAAATCATAAGTTCCTTCTGGAATTGTAATAACTTTATCTGCTACATATATTTTATTGCTGCCTGGTTGTATGTTGGGTATACTCATAAACGATTCAAAATCAGCTAATCCTAGAAAATATTCTTTATTTTTATCCAAAAATATAGGTGGATTAAATTCTGCTTTTAACACAGAAGTATCTCCTGTTATTGTTATAGTGCTAGTCATGATGACACTCTCAACGTTACTGTTGGTTCTCAATCATGTCATATTATTATATAGAAATTCGATTGACAATTGTCCACAATTATTTGTATTGAATTTTTGTACTGTTTCATAAGAATACCAGATTTGGGTTTTGTCATGAGTTTTCAAATAACTAACAAGTTCGATGAGTGGTTTCAAGTTTCCATAACTATCAAAGTAAAACGCTTTATTTTTATTTTTTATGTATGCAGTCCAATGAGTTCCTTGATTTTGTTCACTATCTAGATTCAAGATACCACATTCCTTCACTTTACATTTTTTGGGTAGGTTGTCACGCATAAATACACCTCTAAAATGTGGGATCTTCAATATTTTTACATATTTTAATATATCTATATTTGAAAGGGGTCTCTGTGGAAATTTTATTTGATTTTTTTTTTTTTATGGATTTTTTCTTGATAGTGCCTCCTTTGTAGGGTTTAATGTATAATCCCCTGCCCTGCTTGGAAAGATTTTCCATTTCTTTATTGTGTCGATGTAATTCCTCAAGTTGCTCCTTTGATACTTTTATATCATTAACGGCCTTAGCTATTCCAGCTGCACCACCGCCTAAAGCTCCTAGTGCACCCAAAATTGGAAGTAATAATGGAAGAAATCCACCAATTTTTTTAGGAGGTTTGATAACTCGTTTTTTCTTCTTTCTTTCAGTTCTCATCATCCCCATTCCAAGTTTCCGTTTACCTTTCATAATTCCAGTAACTGCTAGAGCAGCAATTCTTTCTCCTACCGAGGAATCTTTTGCTCTTACTCTTTGCCAAGCTTTATCTGCTAGAACTTTATCCGCCCGGTGTCGTTGAGGTAAATCAGTTGTTTGTGAGTAAGCGATATCGTGTTCTCGACACGCAGCATCCAACGGATTAATACCAGACTCCCCCCTATTCAATCTTTTTTCTAAATTTGTACCAGGACCACAAAATTGATAGCCAGGGATATGAAGCTCAACTGGTACTTTATTAATTAGAGTGTTTATTAAACCTCGACCTTTCCTCTTGGAGTGTTTGGAGGAAGTATACTTTCGTGAAGCATGTACAATCATTTTATACCTATAGAGGTTTGTGGGTATTATTTAAATACTATTTTTCAGTTTAAAAATTTGCAACAAGATTGTCTATCGATTTAATGCTATCTGTTCAATATGTCCATCTGATTAATGTATAAATACTTTCGCAAAAAACAATTCTGTTTATTGATAGCTAGAATGCGGATAGAAAAACAATCGTTTTCCTTACCCATCACAAACCATGATGTGAAGAATTTTACGAAATCAATCCAAAGCATGGTGATTTATTTGGTGGGGAATCAAAAAGGTGTCTCATTGTTGGACCATCTGCTTCAGGTAAAACCAATGTGATATTGGCTTTACTTGAGCATCCAAATGGAATAAGATTTGCAAACGTTTACCTTTATTCCAAATCATTACAACAGCCAAAGTATGGATATTTAAGACAACTATTGGCACTCATGAAAGAGATTGGATATTTCGAGTATGAAAGCGATGAAAATATTATTCCTCCTCATGAAATAGCACCAAATTCAGTCATCATATTTGATGATATACCATGTGGAAGTCAAACTATAATAAGGGACTATTTCACGCATTCGAGGCATAAAAATACAGACTGCTTTTTTATTTTTCAAGGTTATTCATCAATTCAGAAAAGACTTATACGTGAGAACGCAAATTTGCTAATTTTATTCAAGCAGGATTCTATGAATTTAAATCATATATATAATGATCATTGTATGCTGGATATGTCATTTGAGAAATTAAAGGAACTCTGCGCACACTGTTGGAAAGAGCCTTATAGTTTTCTGGTTATTGATAAAGATTGTGAACTGAATTCTGGAAGATATAGGAAAAATTTTGATTCATTCATATATTTATAAAATAAATAAAAATGGATAAGAGGATGGCTGAGGAATTGATAAAGTCAAGAAAAGCTGTCAAGGATAAATATAATAGTCTAAAATTAGCTATGACCACTACACAATCACAACTAGAGCAAGCTTACAAACCAATAACTCAACCACTACAGCAACTTATTTCTAAAATAAATGAACCTTTCAACATAAAGGAAGAATTTGAAGAAGTAAAAGAAGAACCTGAAACTTCTATGTATTACGCAACACCATTTAAAAAACCTTCAAGATTATTTTATGAGACATCAACACCTACAAGACCTACGACAAGAACTGGTAAAACCCCCATTCTACCGATGGAAATACCATCATTTTTTGATACAAGCCTTGCATCTGTTAGTCAATTACCATCTATACAAGAACCTAGTCAGTTACCTACCAATATACAAGAACGTAGTCAGCTACCAACTATACTAGAAACTAGTGTTATAGCTCAAACTTCCCCCGAAACCTCGGATAATTTAAATGTTTCAGATATATTGGAACAGTCAAGGCAATCGATTCAAGATTTAATCGACACTCAACCATATGAAATATGGTTACAAAGTTTTGATCCACTACCAAGAGTTTATATCGATGCTAGTGTGAAGGATACTGAACATAATTTTGATCATCATTATGGAATAGTACATGATGTAGATACTGATAAATTCTATTTGGGGACCACACTTAAATTTGTAGAAATTATTGGAAAAAATGTAAAAGTAGATGGAAAAATTTATGATGGTACAAAAGGATTGTACGAATTACTATTTAAAAAATATCCTAAAGACTATGAGGATAGGATTTGGATAATTATATGGATATTTTAGCTGAAACCAATGCATATCGAAGAAATTCTGATCCAAATGAACGTGTGCAGGGAAATGGATCTTCAAAATATATAACCATAATGGGACCATACCTACAAAAACATGGCATAACAAAAACACGACAAATCAAACCATTATATTCTCGTTTTTAAAAGAAACTGAAACCTCCTATAAGTAGTAGTAGTAGAGCAGCTCGGACAGGAAAGGGATTGTGGAAGATTAATAAAAGAGTTACAGACTATGTTTATTGGAATAATATCAACGAACTTGTCGATAGATTGAGACTAATAACAGCTTCTATGAGAGCTGGTCATACTGGTCATAATAATGAAATACTATCAATAATCGAAGAACTGCGTGAAGCTAAAGTCATTGCATAAATACAATCTCAAATACGTGAAACGAATCAATCCGAAAATGTCACTCAACAAGTTCGGTTCTCATTTATTCAAGAGAGATGAAACAGAAAACAATATCAAGTTATTTAATCTTTCTGAGGTTAATTTATCTTATGTAATGGTTTTACCATTTATTGGCCGATATGTAGAAGGCGAGACAAATTTTGTTTTAATGCCGGATGGAAAACAATCATATAGATTTCCTTTCGAACAGGGAAACATTTTGCATGGAGAATATTTATAATTTTTTTATAAAGAAAGATGTCTCATTGTTAATTAATGGTAAAGGGGCAAAATTAGAAAACAGAAGTGTTAAAAAAATGACTTGATTGCGTTTAGACGTGAAGCTAATAGTAAAATAAAAGAATTTTATGGCGAATTACAAATAAAATGTCCTGTATTGATTGAAAATAAAACAGTTCAATAATGAATACTATCAAAGAAGATGTGGTGAGTGAGCTACACAAACCAGCCAGAAGATTTTTTAAAAGAAGAGCAGTAATTGTAAAGGGAATCAATGATCTTTTTCAAGCAGATTTAGTTGATATGCAACCATATTCAAAAATAAACAAAGGATATAGATATATTTTGGTCATAATTAATGTGTTTTCAAAATTTGTTTGGGCAATTCCTGTCAAAACCAAAACTGCTAAGGATGTGACCACAGCAATGAAACTAATTTTAACCAGTTTAAAAATACCTCCTAAAAATTTGCAAACAGATCATGGAAAGGAATTTTTTAATACAGAGTTCCAAGATTTGATGAAAAAATTCAACATCAATCACTACTCAACATTTTCCAACATGAAAGCTAGCATCGTAGAAAGGGTGAACAGAACATTGAAAAACAGAATGTGGAAAAAATTCAGTTTGCAGGGAAACTATAAATGGTTAAAAATATTACCTGAGATAGTATCAGAATACAATAATACCAAACATTCTGTTATTGGAATGAAACCTATACAAGTATCTAAAAAACATGAAAAGCAGTTTCTATCAAAAGTTTATGGTCGTATAAAAACAATGACTTCTTCAAAATTCAAAAAGGGGGATTATGTACGAATAAGCAAGTTCCGGGAAATGTTTTCAAAGGGCTATACGCCAAATTGGTCAAATGAAATATTTGTGATTGAAAAGATTAAAATTTCTAATCCCACAACATACATTTTGCGAGATCATAGAGGTGAGGAGATACAAGGTGCATTCTATCAGGAAGAATTACAGAAAGTTAAACATCCTGACGTTTACTTGGTTGAGAAAATTCTAAGACGGAAGGGGAATAAAGTTTATGTTAAATGGCTGGGCATGGATACTACTCATAATTCATGGGTTATGAAAAATAATGTATTGTAATATCTTGTAATTCAATAAAAACACTTGCTAGTAGATAATTCATTTATTTCTATACAAATATCCTAGAATGGGTAGCATGATACAAAAAATGAATGCAAAGATTGATATAATGACTAATTCTATATGATTTTCACATTCAAACGAATCAATAAGTACATTCCAGTTTGTTGGTTCAACATTTTCATCTACAAAATAAAGTCTTGACTTGTAAGCTGAATATGACACATTTCTAAAGGACTCATCAATTTTATAGCTAAACAATCCATTATTAACAATCAATTTTTTCCAGTTTGATGGCCAAGAGTCATTATGATTGGCTGATACGCAAATAAACGTTTCTTGTATATTTAAATCTACTTGTATATGCAAGGTATTGTTAAAAAAAGCGCTCAGAAACAATACTCCTGCTGGAAGTCCTGTTGACATCATCATTGTTATTTTTTTTTTTTATACTGAATGGATTATACTACTGTGACAATATTCATCTACTTTTCTCCAAACCATCAGTTATTAAGCCTACTTCTCCAAATCTTACACAACAAATTTCTAGTCTAGACTGTAGTGGCCCCATGGGAGAGTGTCGTGACTGTTATCAATCAAACAGCGTTTATCATCTAGGGCATTAAGGGCTAATTTGGTTTGTTCAGCTAATTTGGTTTGTTTTTTCCCCATTTGTCTTTAAATATTTCACATAATCATCAAAAGTTATTTTGTTTTTTACAATACAAGACTTAACCCCTTTCGCTTTTTTCGTACATTTTTGAACACCTTGAATTTTATATGAGTACATTTTTGACCTCAATCCCACAAAATGTGTCATAATTCTACCATTTGCTTCATCCTTCATCAGCCCCAAAACTTTTTTATTTACCAATGGAATCTGATAAACGTTATCTGAAGGATAATCGCTGGTGTCAAATTTTGAGAGATTTTTTTTGATGAGTTCATCATACACATCATTACACTTGATTTCATAGATGAAACTATCCGTGTCTGTATACAGAAGCTAAGGTTTTTCGGAAAAAGATTTTTCAAGCATGAAATTATAATGAAAATCATACATTGCAATTTTTGAAATGTCCAAAATACACATACCGATGTAAAGTGGTTTATTGAAAATGAGATTCGTTTTCCTCATTTCTATAGCCACCAGATCTTTGGCGAAAATTGTTAGGTTATGAAATGCTGCATTGGAAATCAGATTGCTTGCACCATATCGACCCTCCCATTTATTAACCAGTTTCACAATACGATGTTTTCGAATGTTTTCCATTGTTTTACCAAATACAGCATTATTCATTAACTTGAAGAGATTTTTGCTGAAATCATTAGTGGCTGTTGATCGAAGTTGAGTGTTTAGTTCGATGTATGACTTTAACCAAGGACTTTGCTTGAATTTCAAAATTCTATATATTTGTGTAATTTTAATACCATTGCTCAGAGCTTGCTTTAAATTGCGGTAATGGATGACGTATTTTGTTTTGTTGTAAAGAGTTGTTAATAATTTTGGAAATTTGGACTTTGGAGGTGCCATATGTTCAGGACAGAATGGAAAATCGCTGTGCAAGTCATGAAGTGTTTCGGGGTATTCCAAATCCACCTCCAAAATATAACCCTCCGGAGCGTCATCCTCGATTAAAGTAACATCGAAATTTGGTAAATCAATGGGATCAACCCACTCGAATCCATCGTATGGTAGATGTTGAATCATTGCCCACCCATAAAGATTATTCACATCGAGGTAGAGTAGGTAGTTTGATGGCTTGGATTCATCATATTCTGCCATGTATTTATTATTTGCTTCAGCATACCTATTTGAGCACATTGAAATTCTCCCTCTCAACCCCTTTTTAATAAACATAATTTGATCAATGTCTTTCAACAGCCTCAGCTCACATTTTGTATATTTCAGCATACAATTCCAAGTATAACCTGGTAAAGTGTAATACCACGCTGGGTCCAAACCATAAATGTCATGTGCATTGATTCTAAAGTTTTCAAAGACATCACTCAACAACAACACATCTGTTTTCAAATACAGATCGCTGTATTGACCCAAATTCTGAATATTGAATTCATCCCATACTTTTTGGGCATGTAAATACTCCTCATCACTAATATTTTCATCATATAATTTTGAATAGAACATTTCTTTGGGTGGTAAACTTGTTTCCTCCAATTTAGCCATGTTATCAACATAATCAATTGGTTTGAATTACATGAAGCAAATTCCCTCTTTAGATTTATCAAATCACCCAATTTCAATGTAGATGCTAATGAACTCAAAGATGAATTTAAAAATCGTAGTGAATCGATATATCTAAACTTTATACTAGTTTCATCATCAAACTGAGTGAAAGAAATGTATTTTTCCTTATTAATTGGAAGAATACTGAATTTTTCCACCCTTCCTATGGCTTTTAAGATGAAATGGGAATCGTAACCTGAGAGATTGTGAAATACAATTGGAACAATGAATTGTTTCTTGAAATTTAAATTACAGTTTGAGTGAGCAAATCCTCTGACATCACCTGTAAAATGATCAGGATCAACAACAATCTGATCTGTGTCAATAAACGGTTTTTCGCAAATGTGACAATCTTTTGCTATACTCTTGTCCAACACTTCTGACATGGGAACAACTTTAGACAACTTATCTTCAACAAATTTCGCAATATTTTTAAGTTGATCCCCAAACCAATCTAAACAATCTTTGCCGCGGTAGCTTTTGTAAAAGGTTAGCGAGTCGTCATAGGAACACTTGAATAAAAATCCAATACTGAATGGAATATGCTTTTGAAAATTGACAGTTTTCAAATGTGTTAATTCATCAGGAATTTTTTGTAAAATTGATTCAAAATCCCCATATATGATGAATGGCGCTTTTTGTTTATAAATGTGATTTTTGAACGAAACGTGATCATATTTGGGAAATGAAATCTTTGAAGCATTTTTTGTTCCACACACACTTGAATGTTCACTCAACCGTTCCTGAGACTGGAAATAGTTCAAACATCTATCACAAATGAATATTTTATGTCTATTTTTTTCTCTTATTTGTGATCTCACTAACCTGGATAAATTCTTTATCAAGCAATAATGATAAGAAATCCCAATCTCATTTTCAATGTTGGGTAACGGTTCAAAATCATTAATTTTTGGAAAATATTTGTTTTGAATAATTAGTAAATTGACATGATTTTCCAACTTATTGTTCGTCAATCGACATGGTACTACACTGAACAATTCGTTCTTTTTATTTTGAACCATTTCCAACATATAAACATTTACACTTATATTATTTAATTTTTCAAATTTATGAATTTTGTTGACTGTCATTGGAAAATCCAAACCCTCTGTATTAAGGACACGGGTGTAATGAGGATATGAGCTGTCTCTATCTGAATTGATTTTACTAGGGTACTAAGCACTGACTATACACCAATAAAAGCACGCGTTATCATCATTTTAAATGTTAATACATGCTTTTTTCTTCGAAATTTGATTGGGCAAAGGAATGTAGGATGAAGCACCCACCCCAAAGCTATGTTTATTAATACAAATCTCTTAACTGATAATTCTTCTTAATGCCCACCCACTGTCACGTTCTTGAAAATCCTCCATTTTTTGTAAAATTGGCTTGCTGATAAAATTGACAAACCACTCAATCAAATCTGTACCCTTATCAAATACTTCATTTTTGGTATGAAAATATTTAAAATCAAGGTTTTCAACATTATTTTTGTTTACAATGAACTCACCACAAAAAGTCGCATTCACCTTTATAGCACTGAACACTTTCAAAAGTTCGTTGATTTTTTCCTTGAACAAGACAAAGGAATCATCGAAAAAAACCCCTAGATTCACGTGTGTTTGATTAATAATCACTCCAGTTCTTATGCGAGACTCAAAGGATGTTTTCAAGTCTTCCCACTTGACCCGCCTGGTAAGATTTGGTTCCATTCCTTCACCCACATGCGTCTTGGAGATTTGTGACTTGAGAAGCATCCGGAACCTCTTCAAATGACCCAAATTCGTCACCAATTTTTTCCTTGATCCAATAGATATTGGTGCAGCCATCACCCTTTGGTAGTCTCGGATGCTTCGATTTATATTCCGCAGCCACCGCTTTTTCTCCTCTTTTCTGACGGCACATAACTTGGGGTATGCCTCTTTGAACTTTGTCACAATGTCACTACTCAAAGAGGCAATTTCTTGGAAAGAACTCATGATTTGATCTATCTAAAATTGATATTTTAAAACATCACTTAAATGGGGAGAGTGGGTTGACTTACCAATGCAGCAGATGATAACAATGAAAGAGAACTAATTTCAACTAGCTTATCAATTTGATGTTGGTTATTTGGAGCGATATGTTGGCTAAACGAACTGTCTGATGTCTCGATTACAAATGAATCTTTAGACCACAATCTCCTATGTTAATAATTAGAAAATCACATCCTGCACTGGGCATATTGTTTGATATCATACCAACCGCAATAACATGAGTCACCATTTCCTTTTAGCAGGACGTTGTCGATAATTGCATCATTTCCGCTACATATTGAATTCACACACACACACACACACAGCTCACGGGTTGCAGCGTTGACTATCCTCATTGACTTACAACAATTTACTACTACATACATTTGCTATTCAATCCATATTTCCATAAATCTAACTATAAACAGTGACAACAATGCAATATCATCTTATCAGCTGGAACGTGATAACAATTTCCTGCACAAATATACGATCTTGCTTCCGCCTAATCATTTTAACCACCGGAAGTCCATGAGAATAACATGGGGAGATAAGACCAAAACTATACAAAGCCAAATTCAAGCAATTCCACATTCAAAAATGCACATTTTAAAATTCTATACATTGCGCGCCACATACTTGGTTCCACACACCACAAACAAACGCCATGACATCATACCTTCAAATCTCCACATTCCGCACACTTTTTTTTTTTTTTTTTTGCACACCCCGTATACTAAACAGAGATAACATATATATGAACGGTCTGTGTGATAAGACATGCGGAGATAAAAAAATTACATTTCGTGATCGCGGTGCCACCTATCGGTAATTTTAGGAAATGATCCAGAAGTGACATAGCTATGACTACTGGGCACCTTTTTCGACGTCGGAAAACTAGCGAGGGTCGTTGCGAAGGGGCAATCGTCGAAATGTTACCAGTTTGCCTCAAGGAAAACCGCCATAGTCGCCTCTTTAGGATAAGAGACAAAAACAACGATGGAGAGACCTGATAAGAAAGTACAGCGACATCTTCGACAACGGGACTGGGAAAAAGGGCCGAACAAACGTGGTGCGGCACACCATCAACACAGAGGGAGCACGACCGATCCGCCAAACGGCTAGAAGACTACCTTTGGCCAAGAAGGAGGAGGCGGACAAGATAATCGAGGACATGGATAAAGGCGGTGTCATCGAGCCTTCTAGTAGTCCGTGGTCATTGCCAGTTGTTCTGGTTAAAAAGAAGGATGGTTCAACACGATTCTGTGTGAACTATCGTCAGCTGAACAACGTGACAAAGAAAGACAGCTACCCGCTACCACGGATCGACGACACTCTGGACACCTTGGCCGGATCGAAAATCTTCTCAACCCTGGGCCTCAAAAGCGGTATTGGCAGGTAGAAATGGCCCCTCAAGATCGAGAGAAGACTGCTTCCAGCGTTGGAGCTGGGCTGTGGCAGTTCACTGTTATGCCATTTGGGTTATGCAACGCACCTGCTACGTTCGAGCGACTGATGGAGACTGTTCTCAAAGGACTATCCTGGTCAACATGCCTGGTGTACCTGGATGACATAATTGTGGTTGGCAAATCATTTGAGGACTATCTGAAGAACTTGGAGGAGGTATTCTAGAGACTCAGGAGTTCCGGTTTGAAGCTGAGTCCAAAGAAATGCCAACTGTTCCGGAGGAAAGTACAATACCTGGGTCATGTCGTGTCAGCTGAGGGAGTAGCCGTTGACCAGCAAAAGGTGGAGGCAGTTGAGGTGTGGCCAGTACCAGAGAACCTCCACGAGCTAAGAAGTTTCCTGGGTCTGTGCACGTACCACCGGCGTTATGTTCAGGGATTTGCGAACATCTCCCGGCCTCTCCACAGGGTCACAGAGGCACAGAGACGCTTCCACTGGGACGAGGATTGTCAGGAGGCCTTTGACACACTTAAAAGGGCATTTGCCAGCGCGCCCATCCTAGGCTACCCACTACCTGAGGGAAACTACAACCTGGATACAGATGCCAGCAATGTAGGACTGGGTACAGTGCTGTCCCAGATCCAGCAGGCACATGAAAGGGTGATCCGCTATTTCAGCAAAACCTTGTCGAAGCCGGAACGGAACTATTGCGTCACGAGAAGGGAGCTACTGGCAGTAGTCAAAGGGGTAGACCACTTCTACAAGTACCTTTATGGGAGAAAGTTTCTGCTGAGAACCGACCACGCCGCGCTCAAAGGGCTCCTACAGTTCCAGAATCCGGGGTGTCAAGTTGCTCGTTGGATTGAGAGACTTCAAGAGTTCAACTTTGACACGGAACATCGAGCCGGATCCAGCCACAACAACGCTGATGCTCTGTCCAGGAGACCTTGTCCAGAACAATGTAAGCACTGTCAAAGAGCCGAGGAAAAGGAAGCGAGCACTTGCAGGACGACTGTGGTGGATGATTCCTGGCAGACCAGGTCACTTCGAGAGGACCAGGAGTAAGATCAAGACCTGAAGCTTGTCATCGGATGGAAACAGGCGGGCCAACGACCAACCTGGCAAGAAGTCGCGCGATTCTCGACCACCGCGAAGTCCTACTGGGATCAATGGGACTCGATGGTTCTTGATGACGGCATTCTGAAGAGAGTGGTGAAGAATCTGGATGGCACAAAAGATCGTAAGCAGATAGTGATTCCCCAAAGCCGACAGACAGAAGTGATGAGGGAAGTCCACGATGGCGTCACGGGTGGGCATCTAGGAGTGACGAAAACGCTGGGAAAACTGCGAGAGTGGTTCTACTGGGTCAATTGTCAAGCTGATGTGAAGGAATGGTGCAGAAAATGTGCCGTATGTGCGGCAAGTAACGGACCCCAGAAACGTCCAAAAGCTCCTATGCGTCAATACAACGTGGGAAGCCCCATGGAAAGGATCGCGATCGACGTGGCTGGACCCATCCCTGAATCGGACAAAGGAAATAAATACATCTTGATCGCCATGGATTACTTCAGCAAGTGGGCTGAAGCGTATGCCTTGCCAAACCAGGAGGCGGCTACCATTGCCGACGCCTTGATTAGGGAATGGTTTTGCCGTTACGGTGTCCCGTTGGAGCTGCATTCGGACCAGGGCGGGAACTTCGAATCGACTCTATTCCAGAACGTCTTCGATGTCTTGAAGATCAAGAAGACAACGACAACGGCACTGCACCCACAATAGGATGGCATGGTGGAGCGAATGAACCGAACCATCAATCGACACTTGGCCAAAGTTGTCTCTTACCATCAAAGAGACTGGGCTCAACATCTTCACCTGTTCCTCATGGCGTACAGGTCAGCAGTTCATGAATCGACGAGCGGAACACCGGCCAAGATGATCATGGTTCATGAACTCCGGCTGCCCTGCGATTTAAAGTTTGGCTGTCCACCTGGTGAAGATGTCGCTGGGGAAGACTACGCAAGTGATCTTCGTCGAAAGATGGACGATATCCATCAACGAGTCCGATTAAACATCCAAAGTGCCAGCGACAGGATAAACGAGGCATACGACGTGAAGGCCGAAGAAGGAGAGTTCCAGGTAGGGGATTTGGTTTGGCTTCACAATCCACAGAGGCGACGTGGATTCTCCCCAAAACTGCAAAGTTCTTGGGAGGGCCCGTATGAGATTCTGGAGCAAATCAATGACGTCGTCTACCGGATAAAGAAACCACCACGAGGAAAGCCAAAGGTTGTTCATTCTTACCGTTTGGCCCCGTATGCTGGAGACCATCGGGAAGCAGACGTAATGCTAATTAAGTCACCTGACGTGGACATGTCCCTGAAAACCTTCATGTCCTTATATTCCAACGGCCGGAAAGTCCTGAATGGCGTCGATCGAGAACAGCAGCTGGATTTGTTCAACGCACCGGCCGAGTACACGTTAGCTCACTCGGTCACTGAAGACCTCAGCATGAGGACTGGACTTGCTGCTGCATTCAAGGAAAAATTCGGACAAATGGACCATCTGCGACGACAAAGGCCAGAGGTTGGGAAGACGCTTCAAGCCACGACAGGGACACGATACCTGTTTTACCTGGTGACAAAGAAGCTTCCACAACATCGGACCAGCCATCGTGATGTTTGGAGGTCACTTAATCAGCCTAGAAGCTCAATGCTGTCACAGGACCTGACCCATCTGGCAATTCCGAAGATGACGAACGACCAACTGGACTGGAGAGTTGTAAGGGGCATGCTGGAGGTGATCTTCAAAGAAAGTGGCATTGACATCCTGGTATGCTGCTATCCTTTCCGGAGGACGAACCAGACGACGGTGGACTGCTACTTCCATAGGACATCAGGCTGCTGGTCTGGGGACAGTTGCCGATACCGACATGAGAGTAATACGGGATGAATTGCCTTAAGAAGGGGGCAATGCGACGAAACATGTGTTTAGCACATGTTGGGCGCATCCACCATGTGTGTAGAATTGCCTTCTTCTGGTAAATTCTAGCAAGACTTATCTGGAATGCTCTCTTAATCCTGGCGAGGGTATATAATGAAATCCGTCATTTCAAGTGGGTTAGTTCAGTTCTGAATACGTCGTGAAATATAAATCGTGAAACATAAATAAGCTGTGATTTTGTTTGTGAACAGTGAGTTCTGTACATTGGTGTCTAAAGTGGAATTTATTGTGTGCTATAGAAACGGACATAAATATTCGCTGTAATGGCTGCGAAACTAGTGTTTTCAACCGGATTGAAGGTCGCTGAGTTGAAGAGGGAGCTGGAAAAGCGTGACCTGGATAGTAGCGGTAAGAAACTTGCTACAATATGTTTCCACATGAATTGTTTTAAAATGTTCCATGAAAATATTACTTAAAAGTGGAGATAAAGGAGAACCCATTGCCATTCCAAAGTCTTGTTGATAAAATTCATCATTATATTGAAAATATGTTGTTTTAACACCAATTGTTAAAAGATCTAGAATAGCATCAATATCCAAGTCTGTTCTTTCTTTCAAAAAAGACTCACTACATCAAAACTTACAAGAAGATTATTGGGATTATAATTAATATTTGATAATTTCTCAAAGAAATGTTGTGAATTTTTTATGTATGATTGTGTGTTGCCTGTTAGAGGAGTGAGTATGTTCAATAAAAATCTTGCTTATGCATGAGTTGGTAAGTTAATACTACTGACTATTGGACCTGATGGTATATTTTGTTTATGTATTTTTGGTACACCGTAAAAATGTGGTGCTTTACTATTATGTGGTGTCAGTTTAGATCTTTCATTATGTGCAAAAAATCTTTCATGTTTTTTAAGTTAAGAATATATTTGTATGCAAGCGAGGTGATGACGTATGTGAGTTTATAGTAAAATGATAGGTAAAAAAAGTCAAATCTCACAATTCCATAAATTTGTTTAATAGGTACAGGACTACTAGTTTCAGGGTCTAAACTTTACACCCCATCTTCAGGTCCAGTTAAAAGGGCTACATTGAAAAAAAAACATGTTCAAAACCTAACCTCAAATCCACACTAAAAATATACTCACAATACAATCACAAGGCCAAGACGTAATTCGATCGATCAAATTCAACAAACAAGTAAACATGAATACATAAAAACATTTTTAAAACATTTGAAAGGGGGTACAAAAGACATGACAAAAGTGAACCTCCATGTGTGAGGTGCCCACCCCAAATGTCACACTTAGTTGGTGGAATATAAAAGCATGAATAGCATATGACAAAATTGACAAGACAAACCGACATAACGAAAGTTTTGGGCCTAGTAACCTAACCTAAATTAGTAATGCAGCTCAACAATTGAAATCAGTCATGAACTTCCATGAACCTGCCAAGAAAACCTCTAAGTAGAGGCCGAGTGCTATGAAGGGGGTAGATTGTTAATTAAATAATGGAAGTAAAAATTGGTGAATAATCAAGATTTATTTGGTGATTAAGAGTTAATGTCGTTGTATTTTTGAAAGATTTATGTATTTCCAGTAGTTCCAAATTGTTAAGATTCAAACCTTTATTGGCACGATGTAAAATCTTGAAATCTTCAAAGTCAAAGTTATGGCCATTCTCCAACAGATGGGATGCGAAGTGAGAAACTAACTTTGACTTTGAAGATTTTAAGATTTTACATCGTGCCAATAAAGGTTTGAATCTTAACAATTTGGAACTACTGGAAATACATAAATCTTTCAAAAATACAACGACATTAACTCTTAATCACCAAATAAATCTTGATTATTCACCAATTTTTACTTCCATTATTTAATTTACAATCTACCCCCTTGCTACATCATAGCACTCGGCCTCTACTTAGAGGTTTTCTTGGCAGGTTCATGGAAGTTCATGACTGATTTCAATTGTTGAGCTGCATTACTAATTTAGGTTAGGTTACTAGGCCCAAAACTTTGGTTATGTCGGTTTGTCTTGTCAATTTTGTCATATGCTATTCATGCTTTTATATTCCACCAACTAAGTGTGACATTTGGGGTGGGCACCTCACACATGGAGGTTCACTTTTGTCATGTCTTTTGTACCCCCTTTCATATGTTTTAAAAATGTTTTTATGTATTCATGTTTACTTGTTTGTTGAATTTGATCGATCGAATTACGTCTTGGCCTTGTGATTGTATTGTGAGTATATTTTTAGTGTGGATTTGAGGTTAGGTTTTGAACATGTTTTTTTCTTCTATGTAGCCCTTTTAACTGGACCTGAAGATGGGGTGTAAAGTTTAGACCCTGAAACTAGTAGTCCTGTACCTATTAAACAAATTTATGGAATTGTGAGATTTGACTTTTTTTACCTATCATTTTGAATATATTTGTCTTTCAAAACATTCTGTTGGATCTTTATTCATTTTTGTGTAATTTCCATCATTTATTAGAGACAATATTCTATTTTCATAGGTTGTGTTATCTAAAATTACTGTTGCATTACCTTTATCTACAGAAAGTATTTTTATATCATGATCGGACTTTAAATTTTTTATTGCTTTACGTTCTGCATGATTGATATTTTGTTTAATGTTATAAGATTTATTCGAATCAATTTCGATCCAATTCTAAATTCCTCTTGTTGTTCTCCTGGTGGATTTTGTGTTGTTGCTTCTAGATGAAATAATATCTAATTTATCAATAATTTTTGGTGTAACAGCAAAATTCAAACCTTTTGATAAAACATTCTTTTCATCATTCGAGAGAATTTTATCAGATAAATTCATGACAGTTCTATTTATCATGTCATTGTTTGGAGTTTATTTTGTATTATGATGTATGGTTTCATTAATTAATTTGTTAAATTTGTTGACTTGAATATATTTTTGTTGAGAGAAATATATTTAGTTGAAAACTATTATGTGAACAATGATATATATGATCAAAGTCGTGATACGTAACTTGCATCTCTATATTTTTTTTTGTTGTGTTTATATTGAAATTAAGTTTTTCTACAGGGTGGCCCAACGAAAAGGGCCCAACCTTATTTATGACTTTCCTGGTATATTTTGGGAAAAACGCTCGGACACGTTAATTTTTATTATTAGGGAGACGTCTTTTCGTGTATGACTGTATAATACAGGGTGTTCCAAAAATAAGATGTCGCATTGCACTTGACATTTTTAAATGGAAACCCCCAATTTTTTTTCTATTTTTGGATTCTCCATGAAGTTTTTAGTAACTTTTGTGCGATACAGTTTATACCCATCTTCAACCGTTTTAAAGTTATTTGAACTTTTCATATAATTCACCTCATTTAATTAAATACTGATAATAATGGATCGTACGGAAAAAAATAATAATAACGGATCTCACTCACATAAATGATTTTCACCGGTCTCAAGAAATCAAAGCCACTTCAAAGGTGCTCTTGCTTTCAAAATTCACATTGAAGTATCATACACCTATCAGTGGCCGATGTCCACTTCACCCAGTTTTCCACAAATGAAACGTTCAAGGTTATTTGGTCCATTTGTGCGAAAACTACTTTTTTCTTATCAAAGAGTGCATATTTGGGGTGAAGGGGTTAATGATTATCACAGCAAAAAAACGCTACAGGCTTTCTACCTATATCGTAAAAGAAAAGTGATTAGTTGACTAGTGGGTCCAGTTTCCGGTGGTTTATTTACGAATTTTACGATTGAGGTTTGAGTGAAAATAGTGGTTGCCACAAAAGCGCCACCTTCAAGTGATGAAAAAATGTTTGAATTAGTTCCGATCGCCACTTATGCATTGACCGTATCGTTAAAGTAACAAATTTCTAGTTTCCGCAACTTCGAAAACATATTTTGGGTGTAAACCACTTTATAGTTCCATTTTCAAGAGGAAGACATCTTCGCTATCGGTTTTAAGACCGCCATTATGGTGAAGGTATATTTGACAGTAGAATCTCATTCGTTTGAGATTTTTGCCATTCATGTGATAGCATTCCTCTATTTAACATGAGGTAATGATAGTATATAGGTACCTAGATTCTCATTTTCCATCACGTACCCGTCATAGGTTGCTCTTTCAAGAAGAAACAAGAAGAATCGGACGGCAATTATTATGCAGAACAAAGACGGACATATAGAAGAGCAGAGAGCAAAGTTTCATTGTTAGCGACTCCCACGTTTTCGCCACGTTTTTACAACGTCGCGGGAACGTTACTGAATAAGTTCCAGAAACTATGTCGGAACGTGGCTGCCACGAACAAAGTGTTCCCCATTTTCATGGATACCACGTGATAAACCCGTGGATACCACGTGGTTGCCATTTTGGCGGGATACTACAAAGTTGACTAGTGTCGTGGTCGCCACGTGCTCTTCACGAAAAATGCTACTTGGGTTACCTTTATCTGCAGGACGTATTTTTATATTATGATCGGATTTTTTATTGCTAATCGTTCTGCATGATTGATATTTTGTTTAATGTTATAAGATTTATTCAAAATCAATTTTGATCCAATTCTAAATTCTTCTTGTTGTTCTTCTGGTAAATTTTGTGTTGTTGCTTCTGTAGATGAAATAATATCTGATTTATTTATAATTTTTTGTGTAACAGCAAAATTCAAACCTTTTGATAAAACATTCTTTTCATCATTCGAGAGAATTTTATCAGAAAAATTTATAACAGTTTTATTTATCATGTCATTGTTCAAAGTTTGTTCTATATTATGATGTATGCTTTCATTATATAATTTGTTAAATTTGTTGACTTGAATATTTTTTTGTTGAGAGAAATATAATTGAAAACTATTATCTAAACAATGACATAATATGATCAAAGTCGTAATAAGTAACTTGCATCTCTATATTTCTTTTTGTTGTGTTTATATTGAAATTAAGTTTTTCTATATGAGATCTATGAAATTGAATTCGTTCTCTTATCGACGCTTTACTAGCTCTTTCAAGAATTCGTGTTGATTTTTCATTAGTGTATGATGTTTTAAGTCTAAAAGCTTTAGGTATAATGTTATGTTGCCTACATCTACAAAGAAAAGTTAATGAGTTTTTTGAACGAGATAGTTTTTTTTATATCAGTTTCTAATGATCTAAAAACAGAACATAAATAAGCCCCATACCTGTCAAGTAGATATGCTCTGTAGTTTTGTGGCCATCCATGATTTACAAGATTTTTTTGGGTATTTCGCCACACCCTACCACACACGATCAAATGTACAATTGAAAAAGAAAAAAATATATGAAATCCCCTTTTTAGATATACTAATAAGAAAAGATTTTCAAAATTTTAAAACCAAAATTTATAGAAAACCAACCCACACAAAAAGGTATCTCAATTTCAATTCCAATCATCCATTGAATAATAAAAAAGGTGTGGTAAAAAGTCTATATGATAGAGCAAAAATAATTTGTGATTATGATAATTTTTAATCTAAAAGAGATTTCGTAAGAGATGTTTTGTCAAAAAATAATTATCCAATGAATGTTCTTGAAAAGTGTTTTAATAGTTTTGAACAACCTAGACAACGAGAACAGAATATACCTATAACTAATTCAATTATTCCATACATACCTGGAATTTCTAATAAACTGAAACGTTTAGGTCAGACATATAATATACGGACCATTTTCAAAACTAATAACACAGTTCGCTCTAATTTAACAAATACTAGACCTAATATCTAATATTAATGAGTCCACTAAAAATGTAATTTATAAAATTCCTTGTGAATGTAATAAATTCTATATTGGAGAGACCTCACGACCGTTAAAAAAGAGAATTGGAGAACATAAATCATACATGAAAAAAGGGAATTTCATGAATCAGGAATTTGTCAACATGCATTTGATAATAATCATAGAATAAATTGGGATAATTCAAAAATCTTAGCAAAGGAGCCATGTTCTAAAAAACGAAAATTATCAATTATTAAGAAATTTAACATAACCCAAAAAAGTAAATTAAAAATGCTGAACATATGTAAAGTTAAACAATCAACACCGTACACTTTACTTCAATGTCAGTAAAAGTGACATTTTGTGTCATAAACTCAAAAAAAAAACAATTTTACTGAAAATTCACACATAAACGAACTTGAATTTGAATTAATTATTCTGTTTTCAGGTTTCACTGACGACGGAAGCAGATTCGTTTCCGAAACGTTCGATATTGATAGGTTTTATTATTCACTAATAGAATTTTTTTCAGGTAATATAGAAGATCTGGTTTATAAAGAATAGTTTGATTGTTATTTGATAGGGTGTGGCGAGATACCCAAAAAAATCTTGTGAAAAAAGAGCATGTTCACCCGAGTGTTCACCACTCGTCATAATATAAAAATTGTTTTCTACTTTGACACTTTTGTCATTTTTGGAGCCAAAATGTGACACAATCAATCACATTGCGAGGTATCCTCCCTTTTCTCTTATCTAAGAACCAGGTTTCCAGGTTACTATGGACGCTTAGTTACACATTTCGACATTATTATTATTTATTTGTCATTAGTTGCATCAGGTGTCCAGCTTATGGTTGCTTAGTTACTATTATTAGAAATGAACAAACTCACATTTCGACATTTAGGATCATGAATAGTTGATTTTAATAAGGGCCTATCTTCAGTTATTTATTATTAAAATAAATTTGTGTGAATTTGGCAGTCACGCCATGGAAGTCAGGGTCCCACTTCTCATCATATTATGAAGGCAGCAAAAGGAGTGGATTTTGATTTGCTTCCAGAAAAATCCAAAGTCAGGTACTATCAAGAATATGAAAAGTTTATCAGATGGTGTGCCTACAAGAAAATAAGCCACATAAGTAAAGAAATCGAGGAGCTTCTAGTTCACTTTCAAGAAATTTCAATGAGTTTCCAACCTTTTACAATGTGGTCCAAGTATTCAATAGTGGAATCTATGCTAAAAATTGAGAACAACGTGGATATTAGCAAGCGTTTTGAATTGATTTCTTTTTAAAAAAGGAGATGACTGGTTTTAGTCGAAAAAAGTATAAGTCTTGAATGAACATGTTGAAGAATTCTTAAACACTGCAGCTGACGATACTTATGTATTAATCAAAATCGCAACTATGATATAATGGGAATCGCTGGAGCCTGTAAGAGTGAAAAATTATCTTATCTGTTGAGTAAAATCGTAGTCGGATAAGGAGATCTGTTTCTGGTGAAAATACCAGATAGCAAGACTCACCAGAGTAGAAGCTTTGTTATAACTGGAGAAAAAAATCTTGATTTGATCAAGAAGTACGATGCCTCTGCGTCCCAAAAATGCACCGCATCAAAGGTTTTTGTCAATTACCAAAACTGTAAATGCACTAATCAAACTGTTGGCATCAATAAGTTTGGTAAGATGTCATCGGACGGGGCTGGTTTTCTGACACTTCCAAATCCAGAGTCCCTTTGAATACTGTTATAGACGCACTCCGGCTACTATGTTGGCCGACGCTGGAGTGGATATTTCTAAATTGAAACGTCTTGGGGGATGGCAATCCACAAAGTTTGCAGAATCATATGTGGACGAATCCAAAGGGAGTAAAAAAAACAATGACAACCAAACCCAAACTAAATTCTATGTTCTAGAGTGGAAAATTTGCTTCCGCCTTCTACAAGTTACCGGTTTGAAATTGATAATATTGCTGACAATGGACCATTGAATCAGCACCAGAATGACAAGTTGAGAATTGACCGTGTCAACAATTATTGTCAACACCAAAGACGCTAACCATCAAAATGCTCACAATTTAACTAGTAATACCTATACTTGTCAGTTTTCGATTACCTACCATGTTAATTACAACAAATAATAATTTTTCAAACAGTTTTCTATGTGGTTACCAGCTTTTTCCAAATAATGAGTTACTTTCGATTACGTAAAAGTTTGTTTGTCTTAAAGTTTGGTTTGATAAAAACTATTAAATTACGAATTATATCCTTATTTCCGCACGTCTGTACAAAAACCATTGTACCTAACGCTTGTGGAAAATGCCACGCGTCATTCGGTGAACGGCAGACTCGTGAGGAAAAAATAGTTATTTACCTAACAAGTGCGGAAAGTGGTACTTTTCCGCACGCGACGGCAGTTGCACGAACTAAGCGGAGCGGATTTCGGGCAAGCCGTTAAGGGCGGAAAAGACATTTTCCGCAAGAGTTAGGTGCAATGTTTTTACTAAGAGTGGTTTTGCCACATAAGGTAGAATAGTACCATAAATAATTTAATTAGTCCTAAACATGTTCATCCTTGACATACAAAAATCGTGCGGAAAACTAACTTCTCAGCACTAGTGCTGAAAAGTTACTTTTCCGCACGATCTTTGTATGGACGGAAAAAAAATGAAAAAAAAAATGAAAATTTGATAAAATTTGAATTCTTGGATCCTGCATCAGTTTTCAAAGAAGTACGTAGTTTTAAAACTGCGATCCATTTCTCAGTTTACCTGTTCTGGCGATTATTTCTAAAAAATTGTCAAGTATGCTTTCTTTCACATTCAAGTGTTTTTGTCCATCCTATTTGAAGTAACAAAGATCATTTAATTAGACATAAATATCTCCATTTATAACAATACCGCACTAGTGCGGAAAAGTATAACTTTCGAAACGAAAAATCGTGCGGAAAAGTAACTTTTCCGCACGCTTGTAGGAAATAGCTATTTACCTAACAAGTGCGGAAAATTAGTGTTTCCGCACGAGTCTGCCGTTCACCGACCGACGCGTAGCGGAGTTCGGTAAAGCAGCCGAGGGCGAAAAAACATTTTTCGCAAGTGTTAGGTACAATAGTTACTCTACAGACGTGCGGAAATAAGGATATAATTCGTAATTTAAAAGTTTCTGATGCAACTAATGACAAATAAATAATAATGAATGTCGAAATGTGTAACTAAGCGACCATAGTAACCTGGAAACCTGGTTGCTGTTTGCTTATGATATTGTCAATTTTGACATATCCGTGCGGAAAAATTTTTCCGCACTGGTCCGGGAAATCTGATTTTCCACACGGATATCGGTGCGGAAAATTGAATTTTCCGCACTGGTGCGGGAAATCTGATTTTCCACACGGATATCGGTGCGGAAAATTGAATTTTCCGCACGGCTGTAGGAAAACTAATTTTCCGCACTTGTTAGGTCAATACTCGGTATTGGTGGGTGGAAAATGAATATTTGGATTTCTCTTTATCACGAAGCTTTATTTTGTTTTAACATCGTCAAAAACTAAGCCTATCTAAATATCAAATATCATTATTTTAAGTAGTCCTAGGCTGACTTTCATGATGATACAGCTTACTTAATAATTTAAACACTTGCGTTCTATTGCACAATTAAGATTCGAACACCCCACTTATGAAGTATACGTCCAATTTCTACGATAAGTGAAACGGACAGTTTTCGATAAAACTCATTTCAATATGCATGATGGTTATTGTATTGATTCACTTAAGTACCCTGTTTTTATTCAGGACTTGCAAATTACTTTTGAAATAAAATAAGGGGGTGTCAACCTAGCAGGTATTTATCTAATTTTTACAGATTGCACCATTTTACAAGATTTATAATATTTTTTATGTTTATCTTAATGCCAGGGATTTGTTCCTTTTTGTTCAATGATCCTGTTAGGAATATTGATAATTTACAACGTGGATATCCTTACGACATAGCTTTGGGAAATAAGTTTGGTCAGTCATTTTTGAACATTGTTAGAAAAACTTATTTCTCGAAGTGGTTTAGTCGCATTGATTCTACTTACCGAAAAATTAATACAAATATGATTAGAACTATAAATTTGAAATCATAAAATACTGAATTCATAATTTTTTTTTAATAAGTAGCATTTCAAGCTACCTCTCAATTCCCGTAGCTGAAACTATTACCAACTATACCCTGATCACAAATTATTAGTTAATATTGTCTATATTGTATCTGTGCAATAAAACAGTTCTAAAAATGCATATTCGTAAAGTGAAGCAAAAACGAAACAACAAACAAAGATGCATGGAAGTTTAGGATAATATAATAAATAAATATATGACTACGAGGAACTGAAATATAACCTTATCAGACACAAGAACCAAGAACAAATGACTTAAATCATTAATACTTCCATAGGAATGTCTGGGTGTTTGTATGAATAATTATATACAACTTATTTTTTTAACCAGCACCAATACTTTATAGTATTCGTTCAAAGCTCACTTATCTTGAAGCTTGAATATGAATAACGAAAACATTTGAAAAATATCAATACAAGGCAACATTTAAATAAAATAAAGACAGTACTTCACACACTAATAATGCACAACCATGATTTATAAGAGGACTAACAAGACAAAAATGCAAAGGTGGTACCTTTACTATAACCTAAATCAGATTTAGTTTATAAGAAAATATATAAACGACTTATTTCCTAATATTTACCTCTCGTGAACTATTTGAATGAAGCTATTCGAAACTTGAATAGCTATTATCACATTTTAATATTAAACTAGTTACTTAAGATGCTACTTTTTAGACTATATGTGCAGAATGAAATTCAAAAAAATCCACCCACATTATAAACGATTTCTGATTTTGGGCAGATATTCAAGGAATAAATGATAAGTGATCTATATATCTAGTGATGTGTCATATAATTTGTATTGATTCGAAAGATTTAAATATCTTTGATTATGTTTGCACTTTGGTGTACCCTGCTGAATAAAATTAACATAAATATGCCAATTACAGATCGATCAATCTTGTGTTACATTTTTTGTCGACAAAATTGATCATCTTTCTTGAATAGAAATAAATTTGGCCGCTGTGAATCGCGTTAATACTCTTGAACAATGTGTAAAATGAGAAGTTTCCTGTCGCTTCGTGACTGGAGGGATTATAACAAATTTCATCAAAAAAGAATATTATGGAAAGCCAAAGTAGATAATATTTGTACATCATTGACCGTATACGATAATTATTTACTAAATATATCATTTTTATACATTGCCATAATCTGATTCTAGAGTTTCTAAATTAACATATTATTTTGACGGAATTATATTTTGTAAAATACGTTTTTGATACACAGACACGTACCATTACCTAATTCAACTGTACAAGCATAAATACAAAACATGTTACATTGTCATATTTTCACAATTTAGACCGTTCTAGAAATTCCAATCATTTTGCCAAAGTCTCTAAATTTTGAATCATCGGAAGAAAAATAAATTCAAAATGTAGGTAACTACGTACAATTAAGTCTGGGAGTAATAGGCTAATGCTGGAAACTACCCTCCATCTGAACTGTACGTATCATATACGTGTATTGATTATATACTTTGCGTTATTATTTCAGTGGAGTTAGACAGTTGCTATTTGAAATAGGTACTGTATGTATAAAAATATAAAATCAAATAGTAGTGTTTAATTGGAAAAATACTATATTATGTAAAAAAAACGGTTCTATTCTTTGTTAAAAATCTGTTCACTGTACAAACTGTTAATATTGTATTATTGTAGGAAATCACTTATATCGCAGTTGAAAGGATATACTCTGCTTTGGCAGAGTATTTTGGTTAATTATTGGTAGTAACAAAAACACAAACCATTGTATATTGAATCATCGAGTAAATATTTGATAAAAAATCTGTATATTTCAGGAACTGTATAGTGGTATTAAAAAATAAAATTGTAGTAATCGTAGTGTGTAATCGGAACATCTTGGCATAATGATATATCAGTCTTATAAACAGCAAATTCTCGATTTCAGCATTTCTCATGCCATAATACCTACATGCATTTTCGGAAAATGGTTAGCTTTACTCGTTCAATACTTATCTATTAGTTTCAACTTATCAGGAGTGACGTTGGGACTCATTTTATTCAAATTTAAAAGATGAATAAGTCGTTATCGTGCAATACTCAACCAATCAAGTAGTAAACAACGCAGAGGGCGCAACCGAGTATTTTTTACAACCATTCGACAGTAAGGCTGACATTATTATTTCTAGTCTTGAGAAATTATTATTCCACATACAAGTTTACAGTCTATCTAGAATTGTGGCTGTGATCTGAAGTTCAATCCATTCAAATGATCCGCACAGATTGGATATTTAAAAAAACCTTTTCTTTGCATGACAAACTCAACAACATTAACATTAAATTAACAAAAAGTCTTTCAGTTTTTTTTATGTTTAGTTTTTATAATTGAGGGGTTTGCTTGATTTTGTTAAAGGCCGTTATTTTCAAAATAGGAATCAGGTGTTTCATTATCTGTGATAATATTCAAATCAGATATGACTTTTTTATTTTTCAAGGTTATAGTTTATAGTTATTGCAAGTTTTTCCTGTTGAAAAATGGAACAAAAGACTAACGCTTTTCCCAGATATTAACCTAACCTTATTGTATATTTCGATTCTACTCAAAATTCTAGTAAATATAGGGAAATAAAAAGCGTATCATATACCTATTTTCAACTGCTTGCGAGAAAATGACGTCGGAACCTGCAACAGAGTGAGATTTAGAAATTTTCTTATTGGCAGAAACAAACAAAATTGGTTCCAAAGATTTGACAGGTTATGTTGAATGGAAAAACTTTCGCAAAAGTTGCTTTAAATGTTGGCCCTTTTTCTCGACACATTTTTCATATAGGTGTGTACTCCAATTGTATGATTTACTTTTCATTTTATTCCTTTTCTGAGGTGGCATGTTAAAATGTGAATAATATTTTGATTGTTCATGACACACATTGCGATCAATGAGAAATCTTCCAAATTTTTTTCTGTTGCATGCGTTTAGACGCCTTCAAGACATTCCATTTAAAAAAATAAAAGTCTGGTTAATATCTCTGAGAATCGTTGGAATGTTGACTTATTTTCCAAAAAGGGAAAGACTTACCAGTTATCGTTTCGATACCTTCACGAACAAAAAAATAACAGCTGATTATAATGTTATCAAATATGATTATGAAACCTCCTGTACAATTTCTACTCCAGCTTAACTAAAATGTTTTGTGCGCCTGCAATGTCTTTGTATAATTGAATAGTATTTTCAGGTCAGTTATATTCTTGGTGTTGTCAGTAGTGAAATAGTGCAGAGAGAGACGTATACGATGCCTTTTGTCTCTGACCAATCATTTCCATATTGAAAAAATAATTGTTTTTCATATTTTGCATTCCTACGATAACGTAGAAAAGTTTAGTCAAAAATCTCTACTGATATTTTAACCAAAAGTACGTTTGTTGTCATGACTTTGGTTTGATAAATACTATTTCACCAAAAAGGTCTTACAAATGGAAAATCAGGAAAACTGAGCATTCGCTATTTGAAACTATGCCACTATTGGCTTCCACCTTCCACGCAACAGCCATAGCCGATAGTAGAAAATTTTGGACGATAACCATTAAAAGATATCCAAAATCAGTATCATTGTGAGTAAAAGATAAGGTGAATCGGACATATCAATATTCAAGAGAATTGAAAAAAAATTTGAACTAATTCTCTCATCATCATATTTATGTGAGTATAACGCTTAATATTTCACGCAAAGCTTGTCACAATGCAATAATTCTTACGGCCCTGACTCAAATACAGGGTGAGTCTGAGATAAGTTCACATTTTGTCACGGTAGATGGAATATAGTGGGATAACTTTTTGTATAGGATAGGAACAAGACAAGTGTCTGCAAACGTCTCGTTAAAAAATACAGAGTGTTAAAAGTTTAGGAAAATTGCGAGTTTTTTGTCTGTAGATTCGAAACGCCTCAAGCGATTTGGTTCAAACATTCAGGGAGTATATATTTGCGTGGTTCTCGAGAATTTAATTGAGAAATTCGTTCGAGTCCGACTTTTCTAGGGACGGACCAGGAGCCACTCTAATTTTGCAGTTGCAGTTTTTTGGAAATTGATGGAATCCGGTAAACATACTGACTTTAACTATGTACGTATGTTTGTTATTCTGAATATTCGAAGAATATCACATTTTTTTTAATGTGTGACTGGGCAAGTTTTCGTGGTCAACAAAATCGAATACAAAAATTTGGTTTTGATTTGAAATAAAAAAGTTTGATACGCCCAGACTTCCTGAGAGACCCTGTATATGCGAAGTTTTTTTTTTTCCTGAAAAATTTACTCAAAACCATCAAACTTTTATCCAGGACACTTTTTTCAGACACGTAAAATATAAACGGTAAAGGGGGTCTCAATATACAGGGTTCCTCTGAAAGGTGCGGAAAACTCTACCACATACTCCCGAGGCCAAAGTATAATGATTTAACGCAACGATTTTCCTTATTATTTTGGACACTATTTCACATGTTTCTTTGAAAATGGTATACGGGGTTTTGTAGTATGACAAATTTGATTATGAAGTTCAGATTAATGAGGCTACACTGCACATTTTGTGGTTTGAAATGGCCATAATTCAAAATTATTATTTGATTCTACATATTACGTGGTTTTTGATCAGAATAGGATGAAAAACTGTAAACACATTTTTTTCTTCTCAACTCATAGAGACGCTCCCTATTTAAATTCTGTATCTCGAAAACAAAGGAATTTTGGACCAAGGTAAGTTGCTTGAAAACGTCTTATTTTCAATTGAGTTCATATGGTAACAGACTTTTTGAGGCGATCGCGTAAAAAATGCGATTATTAGAAATTTTTTGGTGTGGCATGGAACTGTCTGAATGGGAATATCTCGATAACGATATCTGGCTTGCCTGAGCAAACTTTGACAAGTGTACCTTCTGTTCTTAGAATTCTTTGGAGAATCTCTACCTTCAATCTAAGATAAAAAAAAACGGGAGGGAAATAGTTATGGCTATTTTAATTCACAAAATGTGCAGTGTAGGGCTCCATCTAGCGGCCACAATAAAACGGACTTCTTAGTTGAATTTTTCATCCTACAACATCCCCGCATATCAATTTCATAAGAATGTGTGGAAAGGTGTCAGAAAAAGGGGAAAAATGCATTTTCAATATTAAACTTGTTTTTTGGAAACGGTGAAATTTCCGACTCAGGTAAGTTGCGTAGAATCGTCAAATATTGACCTTAGGAGAATGTGGTAGAGTTTTTCTTGCACCTTTTAGAGACACCCTGTATAAAAAAGCTGTCGCTCAAATAAGGCACATTTTCAAACTTGATTATCTCGCGAATCGCTGAACCGATCTACATTTTTTTAATTAAATTGTAGCTCAAGTTTCAGGAATGACCCTGTTAAAGTATTTTATTTCAAGTCAATCTTTTCTTAGCATTTTGTTTTTCTATTCACGTTCTTTTTCTCTGTTAGTAGATCAAATACGGATTTTAATTTGCGAAGGCGAGTATTTACAACATTATAAGAAGAGTTGTGACCGTTGCTATGGAATACCAACGATAACTACTAATGCTTGTTACATGTTGTAAAACCCCCACAGACGCTCTAGCATGTTGGGCGAGCACGAGTTGGAAGTAGGCTCGGACCAACATGCTCGACGGTGTGTGGGTTGTTCAAGCCTGGTTGGCGGTTGGAATGCTCGGCTCGGTGCTCGGCTCCATGACACTCACCAACACGAGACCAACACAAACATGTTCGAACGTATATGGTCGTCGCGAGCATGTTGGGCTCGAAGTTGGGCTCGTGACAAACGCCTGTGGGCGGTTAAGAATTTTCAACAATAGAATAATTTAAATGAGGAGAATATTGGGATTCTGAACTGACTCCCAGCAAGTCCAGATCTCAATAATGTAGAACAATAGTTATGGGATCAGACGGGTAGATAGTTTAGAGCTTCTCAACCTCTTTGGATGACGTAGAAAACTTTCTTGGAGGAATATGTGTAACTATCGATCAGGCACCAATAGGACATCTGTTTCAAAGTATAGTTCGTCGATGTCAAACGGAAGTAGGGGAGGAAACATCCGATGGGTATCGACTAATTTTATTATGTCAATGATTATGCTTTGATTGTATTACATTACTTTTTTCAACTTCCTATGATAAATGACTCTGACATTAAATTCCTAATTTCTGGTATAAACAGATACAAAAAAATGAATAAAAAAAAACAAAATGCTCGGAAAAGATGGGGCTATGTTTTGATTTGATTGGACACCTATTATTGGTATACCTAGATGGGAAGTCCCACAGGATGCGATACAGAACAGAAATCAAACTGGCTTCTCTAAAAAAACCCTGTACATGACAAGGTATATGACAAGGTCTTAATTGAAGATAAAAGCTACAATCAAGAAACAATGTCTAGATCGGTTTAGTGGTTCGCGATAAAATCTCTAAAACGGTTTCGCAGTTCGCGAGAAAACGAACTTTAAGCGGCAGTTTCACATAGCATTTGCCTGCTCTAACGGTACAACTGCGTAGTGGCAAATGGATTTTGTCATGGCAAATATATGAAATAACACCTACGCTGAAATTTACTGCTATCACAGTCCTATGATTCACAGTTGACAGTGAGATCACGCCTACATAATGGTCGTTGCAACCTGCTATCACAATAAAATGTTATGTGAAACAGCCGCTTTAAATTTGTGCCAAATTTCAAAGCTGCGTAAATCTGATGCGAACTAGTCAAATCTTCTAGAATACCTATAATATTGTGGAACCATAGTGAAGTAATTTAAAGTTTTTCTTCTCGAAAACGCTTTCACCAATTTTGATGACATTTTCAAAGCGTATAAGATGGGCGGAATTGCTGAAGTTTTTTGAACTATTGGGGCAGATTTAAGTTCTCCAGGAACGAACCTGGGAGTTTTTTTGATAGAAATGATTTTTAATCGAATTATTCATTCTATTTTAAACAGAAAAGGTCTCTTAAGTGTTTTCTCTCAAACTCACGATTATCAAGTAAAAAAATGAAAATCATACTAGTGTCCTATAAAGCGTTCATGACAAGAAATTTTCAGTTTTTGAAACAGTATTTTCTCGTCGCAGAAAAAAAACTCGAGATACCTTTTATATTGGAAATTGAATAAGTGTTTTTGAAAAAGTCTGTCCAGCTGCCATCTATTTTCCCGACACCATGGATTTTGGGAACAAGAAATTTGCGGCCATCGGTGTCGGTTTGTTCTAGAAGTCTTGATTAGTTGAGAGAAGACACTCTGTATTTTTTGTGACTAAAATATGAAAATATCAAACAAGCCCTGTAGATCGCTGATGTCATCTGAGTTATTCTACGTAAACCAAGGCGTCAACGTCAACAGAATTCATGAAACAAGTAGTGTTGTTATCGAAGAACATTGAACCACTAGAACAAGCATAGCACCTCGAACATACACGATTTGTTTGAGTCGATAACATTCTGTTTTTGTTTATCTTTATGTAATGTTATTTTGACACATTTGTGATAAGATCTCTACAATCCAACCGTCCATCAAGAAGCTCCACAAACACAGCACTTTTTTGGTATAATTGCCACACTAAATTCTCTGGGGCGAGTTCAGAAATGTCACAACCGGTGTGAGTGTGATCCAAGTGTCAAACACTAACCCTTCAGATTACGGCATGTCGTTTTACTTTTCATTCATCTGTGCTTATAAAGTGTCATACAAACAGTTTTTATGATACTTTATGCTCGAGCACAAATAAATCATTTTCAACTGGAAAATGACAACAACCGTCACTTTGAAGCATCTATTACCGTCATGGCAACGCATTTCAAATAACTCGATTGTGCCCAACGTTGCCGTTTGTGATAAAAATTCCTCTTATCAACTTTTTAGTGTAAAAGATCAAGGAAAATCGTTCGATCATTCAACGAGAAGAAGTAGAAGCGATGAAAAAAAAGGCTACACACTCCTTGAATATTGAAGAGAAATACATTTATTTGATGATAGTGAACTTCAAGTCATTGTTATTGAATTGGTGACAGAAAATCTGGTAAAATGTATTTCAAGGAAGTGAATATGGCAAACAAGGAGCTTGCTTTTCCCCTTTTCCCCCATGTTTACATTGACATGTTCGACTCACACAATATTGTTTGTTTATGCTTCTAGAGGTTCAATATTCGAAGGTTGTTATGCAAAATATTCCAAGCAACCAGAGCTGAATAAAGTATTTTATCATGACTATACCAATCTAGAATAATATCGATATCTACAGAAGAACTCAGAAGATGTACAAAATTACATCCAAATGCATTCAGAATTATTTCATCAAACTGCTTATAATATTCAGTGCACAATGAAGTAGAGTGGAGTAGTAGAGTAGTAGAGAGTATCTACTGAAGCCATTTGAGTAGTAGCCCATGTCCGGAAATATCGGCCCCATCTTACGGCAGTACTTAGGGAGACATTTCGGGCTCCTATACTGATTAGTCGCACTGAATAATGGAGTTTGACCCCATTATTTTGGATATTTTTCTGATTTTTTAAAAGCCTCTATTAGGAACTGTCACAAATAAAAAAATAGCAATGACATCAGAGATAAAATTCGCTTGCATATAAAGGGTGTCTTTTTCAGAGGCGGATAACTTTCATTTGGCGACACTGTTTTTTGTGACTGCCAATTCAACATATCTCGGTGGTTTAAATATTGGATTTGTTCGACAATTCATCATGGATAGTCTTACACCGGAACAACGTTTGCAAACTGTTCAAATTTATTTTGAAAGACAGGGTTCAAGTGGAAAAACACATCGGGCATCACGTGATTTCCATGGTGCTTATGATCATCCTTTAGAGTAAATTATTCGAGAAACTCAATAAAATTATTTTCTTTAGCGCCATATAAAGACACATGTCTACGCTGATGAACCCGAAACACTTGAGCACTTGGAAACAAACATTCAAAGCGCGAATGCCGAAATACAGCTTGCATTACTGCAAAGAGTGTGTGAACATTGGACCTCTAGATCACGCCATGTCCACGCCAGTCGTGGAGGTCACATGCCTCAAATCATATTCAAGTGTTGATGTCGAACAATTATTTGGAATAAAAACAAATTTGTTTATATTTATAAAATATTTTGTGTTTGAAGACAGCTTGAAGTTCTCCACCTCTAAAAAGACCACCTTCACATGTGAAGCATTCAAAATGAAATATAATTTCAAATAACTCTTGAATAAAATAATTATTTGTATCTTTTAACGTTCAATATTGCGTTATGATATTGAATATTTCAAAGTCCCCGAACCTGAATTTTATGTTCGAATTTGATTTTTTACCTTATTTAAAAGATGCATCACTTCAGATAGACATGAATATACCAAGCAGAAAGGCCTTCCGACCTTCACTCAAGATTTACTTCAGGATAGCCAATAACTTGAACATTACTGCAAATTTGGCGGTGGATGGCGCAGCACTTTGAAAGTTGGATGAATATTTTTGTAAATATACTCAAACGATAACGATATCTTTATCGTTTGAGTATATTTACAAAAATATTCATCAAACTTTCACACACAATACATTTTTGATACCATACTTGAAAAGTTTAAAAAAAAATGTTTTGTTACAAAGCTTTTCATTGATCAAATTTCAAATCTTGAAAATACAGTTTTTCTCGGGATTATAAAATGAGTTTACCAATGAGAGCTGAATCATTTCAACCGTGCTCTCGCTCCATTAGCTCACCTATCTTTATCCAGCAAAGTCAATTAATGATTATTGAAAAACTTTTATCGAACGAAAGGCTACCCATTGACCATTAGACAAAATAAGAATACAAGAAAACTTAATCTTGCCCATTTTGCTGAACAAGTTCTCGTCGATCGTCTATATTCAACATAGGCGTCGGTCTATAAAGATCATGTACTGCTGTATCTTCATCAAGCTCTTTTACTTGATTTTGTTTAACGAGTTCGTCATCGTGAGGAGCGGTTTGTCCGTAAGCATTATGCTCATTACGATGTTTTTCACTTTGAGGTATAAGATGTATCATGCTCACTGGTATAGGAAATCCAGTCCCAAAATCGGGGTAGAAGTTATGACTAAAAGGATTAAATAGCTGAAAAGAGTGATAATCAGAGTTGGCATTTCATTTATCACCTACAACTTACCGGATGCTGAGGTGGCTGTTGCTCTACTTCATTATTCGATTGTCGTGAAGTTGATGAAATATGGTCTTGTTCCCGTTCAACCTTCGATAAGTTATTGTTATTGTTATTAGTACTTATATTGCCCAAAATATCCATTGATGGATTAGGCCCTGCTATACAGTCTTTTCTTAGTTGTTCTAGTTTCAAACTTTTGCCGTATTTGCCTCTCACGTACATCAATAGTGAGTTATAGGGAATTCCGAATATTCTAGAAGCCTGGCTGGTAGTCATTTTTTTATTCCATACATGTTGTAAGGCTTCGGTTAATTCTGCATTGGTCCAGGATCTTGGTGGACCTCCTCTAGGGGCAGAATGTTGTCCTTTTGGTCTACCCACTGTTATTTGATACGTGGAGTGTTACGAGAACCACTAGATATAGAATTATTTACTCACTTTTTTTTTTTGTAAACATTTGAGAGTCCACTGGATTTCTCGGATCAGTCATCTCAAATAAAGGATTTCTGCAGCCGTCTAGACTAGGTGGAAAAAGCCCAAGCGGAGAATCCAGGCCAAAAACTAAAAGTGGATAACATTCACTAACAACATCAGGACAATCTATTTTGCGGTTTTCTAATCGGTCATATTCAGACTGAGACTTCGACCCAATTGTTACTCTTTTCATTTCTTGGTTTGAAATTTAAGTGTTGTCACAAATTCCAAACAAACAAGAATGAATACAATTTTATTATTTGATCATTTTAAATATGATATGTATTTGTTTGGGTGGATTGAACATGAGAAGTATATCAAGAATCTACGTCTCACGGTTTATTAGACTATCAAAAATAATCCGAAATACATACATTTACTATGTGGCGGTGTCATGGCAAGCGCTGACACAGTAGGTATGGGTGGGAAAGACAATGGGCTATGGCTGTCAATTTCCTGTTTCATCATCAAGGTCGATTGAGCCGTATGAGTTAGTGGTGACGACTGAAACTCTTTTCCACTACTTTGTGTACTCATATCAATATCGGGGCTGCGAAGCGTGAGTTCTGGGGTATTGGATTTCATATCTTCTTCTTTGACAGCTACTCTATCATCTTTCTTCTTCATACAAAGATTTTCCGCAACTTCTTCATTGAGATTTGGGGATACGGGCTTGGTTAAATCTTGAGGTCCGCCTGATTCCCCAGATCTTCTTCTCGGTCTAGCTTGTTTCCTTCGAGGAATAGGTGACTGACATTCAGATCTAGGTATCAAAGTTTCAGGAAAAGACAGTCTTGACATATGAGGTAGCTTCACTGGAGAGTCGTAGTTATTTGAGACTGGAGAAAATGGCGACTCTCTTTCTACTGGTGTTCTTAGTGTCACTCCTTGTATTGAGTATTTGTTTGAACTAGAGTAAAATTGTCTATCATATTCATTGGGAGATGTGGAAGGCGTCGGAGTCTGATTTATTATGCTAGTTGATTCTTTATCAACACCAAAGGGATCCTGGTTTGCCAGTCCACGAACTTGTAGATTCTCTGCTGCCTTGATTAAGCTTTGGAGTTGTTCTTGGATTACATTAATTTCGCCTTTGTACATAAAGTCCACGATAGCTTGAACTTCCCATCTGAAATTGATTTATTAATATCTCCAATCGAGTGATCACGAGATTTCACAATACCCGTTGAAATCCTTCAATACTATAACTGGATGCTTGCAAGGGTTTTCAGAAAAAATCCTTTGAAACATAGGACTACAAGCGCTTAGTACAACTTTATGAGCTCTCACAGAAGTCTCGGAACAAACAAGAGTTACATCTACTAGTGTTTCGGCTTGCAACAACGCTTCAAATGCTGCCAAAATGTGCGATTGATGGTTGTTCCATCTCAAGGAGTAGTGTGATTGAGTCATGATGAGTTCTTCAGTATCGTGCTAGTGAGGCATATTTTTCATCCAATAAAAAGATTTCTGAAAAAGAAACTGATTATATTTTTCAGAATGCATTATGATTTTTCGATTTCTATTAAGATTTATACTTCTAATTAGCAATTTTGATAAACTTCATATAGCACTGTTCACATGCTACACATATTTCACGGACGCCATTTTTTTTGAATAAAAGTAAAAATGGGTCACAAATTCGACGTTTGACGAGTCTTTTTTTTTATTTCGTCAATGTCCTGTTAACAATTTCCATATATATTTAACCATGGTAACCAAAATAAAATACAGACCAACATTTAATACTGTTTGCACCTGACAATGATCACGTATTTTGAAAGTGATCCAACAGTCTATACTTGTGAAACTTTAACAAACAAGATAATATGATCATTGCATCTTTCGCTGTGGCCGTAGGATGCTTACCCTCCAAAGTGCATAGTTTATCTATGTGACTAGGTTACTAGGTTACGTTTTTGATGTTTTAATCCGAGAAAAAAATTACAATGAGACGCCACAAAAACTTGATTTTCCTACGAGCATGCGGAAAAGTTACTTTTTCTACGAGCGTGCGCAAAGTAGCCACTTCGCACACTCATTTGCGTGTGCAAAGTAACCTTTTCCCGCACTAGTGCGGGAAAAATTTTTCCCGCACTCAAATGTCAAATGTCAAATAACTACCTACCAATTTGTTGTTTTAAACTTCGTTTCCATACCAACCAAACTGTAGATAATGCACTTTGTAATGCACAAAATAATGTTCTTGTTACTTTTCCCTTTTCAGTCAAAATCAAAATGAAACACACAATTCTTTTTTTGCGTTAAAAACGCATTCGCCAGTAACGTAAACAAACATTGATAATGACGACTTTCAATCGGCATTTGTGAGTTGTTCTTGCTTGATTTTGGTGCAAACTACTGTGTTTATCGGAAATCTTCGAGAGATTTGAGCTGAATACTGGCATCAAAAAACCTGATCATGTATACAAACAAAGGGACAAACAAATTTATAAAAGTATAAACGATTAAACGAAGACTGAAGACTGACTGATCTTAATGACACAGGACACAGCTGTCTAGAGTGTGTTGTCGAATCAAAACAGTGTTGCCAATAGCAGGGAATAAGGCGACAAAAGAGGAAATTTTATGAACAGTGATCGGACATGCCCTTGCATTTCAAATATAAAATAAATCAATTATGATTTTGATTATACCCATATTATCCAATTTCCAGCTGCCGCCACAAACTGTGCTTTCAATATAAATATTGTTAAGCATAAATAATCATTATTCTCAAGTTCTATGTTTTCAAGTGCGTTCAAATAATATATTATCTAAAGTTTTTCGTGTCTAATCTGTGGACGCTCGTAGAAAAAATATTGTTCCTAACAAGTTCGCAAAGTGTCTTTCCCGCCCTTAAAGCATATCCGAACTCCGCTTCGCGTCGTTCGTCTAACTGCTTTTGCGTGCGGGAAAGCATCACTTTGCGAACTTGTTAGGAAAATAACTATTTCCGCACGATTTTTCGTTTTGAAAATTGTACTTTTTCGCACGATTTTTGTATTCTTAAAAATGAAGATATCTATGACTAATTAAATGATTTATTTAAATTCAAATAAGATGGACAAAAACACTCGAATGTAAAAAAAAGCACTTGACCATTTTTTAGAAAAAATCGCAAGAACAGGTAAACTGAGGAATGAATCAAAGCTTTAAGATGCAGCATTATCTCGAGCATTACCTACTTCTTTGATAACTGATACATGATCCAAGAATCCAATGTATCCGATGTATACATCATGATGAAAAAATTTTGTTTCATTATTTTTCCGTCCTTACAAAAATGTTTTGGACTAATCAAATGATTTATGTTACTATTCTACCTTACGTGGCATTTGAAGGTATCATTAGAAAATCTTTGCGTGTCAAAAACTTTTTTTATAAATAAAATGGACAAAACCACTCGTAGGAAAGACATTGTACCCAACTCTTGCGAAAAATGTCTTTTCCGCCCTTAACGGCTTGCTCGAACTCCGCTCCGCTTCGTTCGTGCAACTGCCACCGCATGCGGAAAAGTACCTCTTTCCGCACTGGTAAGAGTAAATAACTATTCCACAGCTCTGATCTGATACTAGCGGAGCTGAGTCGTAGAAGTGTGTGGATATTGGATTTTTTATGAAAAAGAATTTGACATTAGCCGCCCACAGACCGGCGTTCTTTCCTGACATTCTTTCCTGTTATTCCATCCTTTCAAAGAAGAGAACGCCAGTTGATGAGGAATGAGATGATAAATGCACATTCCATCTTTTCTGTCACGTTGAACCGATGTTCCAATCCGACAGGACAAATCGGCGTTCTTTTTTGTTGAAACGCCAAGTTAGTGAGCAAGATGATAAATGCGCATTCCATCTTTCCTGTCATGATGAAAAAAGATGGAAAGATGTTATGAAAACGTTACGTGTTAGTGGGTGATAAGATTTTTATTATCCATTCATTTTGAAAGAAAAGAATGGCGGGAGAGAATGACGGGAATGGATGACGGGACAAAACGGCTGGAAAGAATGACGGGATTGAATACTGGTCTGTGGGCACCTATTGATAAGTGCCATTTTGCTTTTGATTATTGTCAATTTGCTTTCGATTAATGACAATTCAAAATTGATAATGTCAATCATGAAACAGTCATCCCGTGAAAAGTCCCTACAACCGCTGCGATCATCTTCCAAAAAACTTGTCATTCTAGAACTGATAATACTGACCATTGAAGATGAGCAAGTTGAAAAACATGGCATACAGACTGGACTGAGCTGATGATACTCAGATGAACTATAAAGCCTACATGACCAGTCCTTGAGCAGCCCCATATCAAAACATATTCACTGGTTCACTATCTTCCTGTTCCGTTTATCGACATCTTCGTGATCATTTAAATAGGTTGCAATGACCACTCAGATCTTTCAAAGCCAGGCAAGAAGACAGAAGAACCAAAATAATATGTTTTCAATAAAAATGGGGAAGTTGAGAAATTAAATCGTTTTTTTTTAAAATTGCAAACTATAGAAAATCACAAAAAATCGATAATTATTTTTTTATTTCGTTCAAATATGATTTTGCCAAAAGTTATTCAAGTTTCAAGTTCGGTGTATATACTTATACTGAGCATGGTATATGACTGAGGTGTGACGTCATGATTTTAGAACATTTCAAATCTTTATATCTTCGTCAATTTCCGACCAACAAGAAAAAGAAAAAATACTCTTCTTTTTTTTATTCATGAACTTTAGAATCCAGCAATAAAAAAAATGATGCAAGTTAGCTAATGTACCAATTTGGAATAAAAGTAATTCGTTGAACATAGGTACAGCGTCGGTTCAATTCAGGCAAAGTTATGCGCTATTTCAATCTCAACGAAATGCCGCTTTGAAACTTCTGAACACCGGGATATCCCAAATGACCGATTTTTCGAAACTCGTTTCACTTTTTCAATAATTTTTGAAAGATGATTTGAAACGAATGACACATTCCCATGGTTACTTTTTCACCTCATCAAGATATAGCAGTCGAAATAAATAGACTTTGCCTCCATTTTACCGATGTTGTAGTTAAGTATTCTCAGCGCCAAACATAATCAATGTAAGTCATCAATGTCACTTAGCTTGTTATTGTCATGTAATTTCCTGGTGATCACCAAGCGTGTTGCTATGTAATTTTCTGGTAACCAGAACAAAACGTATGTATGACTGCAGTCATACCTATCTCTCATGGTTAACGAATTAGCAATCAATGCTAACTGTTGCTAAAACATAATTTGTTACTGGCTGCGCGAAACGACGTTTTCCACTATAAAGCCTACGGGACGACAGTAATACAAGGTGATTCCTGAACAATGGTGAACAATTTTTTTCATCGAAAAAAGTTCACATTAACGTTTGTCGAAAAACGCTTTCTGGGGGAGCTACAAAAAAAGGGTTGTTTGTCTACGCCTACGCCTCTGATAAAAAATTTGAATGTTGAGCTCGAAATCTTATTTGGAATCCAAAGTTCATGAAGTTACCAAGTTTCAATATTTCAGTGTGAGCGGTTTCGAAAGTATCTCGAAAACTACAAGCGTTATCGATATGAACTATGAGTACTTTATTCACGTGAAAATCCTCCAGGTATCATATTCTAATCCCTGAATGTGAAAAACGTACCATACAAAAAATAGCATTGTTTTTACCCTTAACCCCTCTTGTTTCATTGTTTAATATAATATAATAGACTTTTTTTCAGCATTAAAAGTTTATGCGATGACCGTCATATTTTGGCCAATGAATATCATCTCATTATTAGTTCCGGACAGGCAAGTGAAAGTCAACTTCATGAGGAATCAGAATCTCTAGTTGAAAAACAAAAACGCATCGGAAATAGAACATTTAGACCGGTTATCAGGTTCTTTTTTATGTAATATTTTATCACAGTTCGATGGAGAATTTTCTCCAATAAAATTTCAACTAACCACATAAACTACATATATACAGGGTGTCATTGATATGATAAAGCTGGATTCGCCTAAGCCGTTGATGATTATATCAAAATGAACTAAATGGATTTGAATACAGGACGCCCCAGTGCAGATAGTCAAAATATTTTTCAATATACAGGGTGTATCATTTTGTAGAGTAGGATTTAACGTTGTTTTTTATACAGGGTGGAAAAAAAGTCTGGAATATTGTTGATATCTTCCAAACCGCTAGCATTTTTTTGAAAAAAATTGCCTACATAATTTTTAAAGAGGAAGAATAAGAAATTAGCAATTAGCCTGACTTTTTTTCGACCCTGTATAGCAACTCCCGTATATCTTCAAATATCTGAATTTGCATCTTTTCGGGCATTTCAAATTCGTCCTGTTTTTTCAATTGGCTTCAACCGTTTAATAGTTATTTAACTTTTTCTAAAAATCAGTGCGTCTGCAAGTCTTTTTTTGTTTTTTTTAATTTTTTTCATAGAAAAATGTATCTCCCTTCCAACACTTATCAAAAATAACCACAGGCACTTGGGTTTTGAGATTTTGAGTTGGGACTCGGTTGTTATTAAAGCAACTGTCTGTGGTAGCTTTTGGTCGCAATGCCGCCGACTGGAATTGTGGTATCAGTTTTCTGTGGCACATTAATTTTAATAAACTTTAAAACACCATAAATTGATTTTTTTTACACCTACTTCACTTTGGTACTTAGTCGCATCCAGCTTGTCATTTGACGTATTTTTCACCCAACCAATTTTTCTCAACAGTTGATACTCTGGGAGATAATTTCGTTTATCTGAAAAACTCATACAAATCTTATCGAAGACACTGTAAACGTGCCATGAAAATCAATTTTTTGACATATGAATGTCAAAATGTATGTCCCTCAAAACTACTAGAAATCACGAAAACTTGAATTGACGCAACAAGGAACTAAACAATTATTTATATTGAGGTATAACAAATTGATAGCGAGAACATTCAATCGCAAATCACAAAAACTGTTCAAAATAATAACAACTTTGACATAGGGTATGTCAGAATTGAGAAATTTTCATGGCCCGTTCCGATTATTATCGATGCAATTATGGAATTTTTCAGAAAAACGAAATTAGCTTCCTATCTCTTTTTCTAGGCTTCTCCTCAATAGTTACAGAGATGAAAATATTTCTTCTAAGATGAAAAGACAGTACGAGGCATGTTTCTAGAGTTGAGATTTTATCAATGAGAAAATTGGGTTATGTATACAGCATGCCCCAAAAAGTTGTATATTATAATATGGTAAACCTTTTTATTATCAATTTTACGAAAAATAGTAGTTATTGTTGATAAAAGGCTATGCATGGTCCAAAACCTGAAATGCAACCATCAGATGACAGATTTCACCAGTCATATTCGAGGTTTCTCAAAAAACTTGCTTTTCACCGAGATTTTTGCTCAAGTGTAAAGTACCTTTATTTATGACAACATCGAAACTTGTGATTTGAAAAAGTTGATAAGAATGGAGAACTACGTTCAAATATCCAATTACACCTTTTTTACTGCTCCCACCACTTTTTCCTTCGCAATTACAAGCCAGTAACGAAAATTTCCACTTACGTACAAAAAGATAATAAAAATAAATTATTTCTCAGTAAATAAGATTTCTTATTGAATATTTTGAACTTCTGGTGGCAATATCTCGAAAACCATAGTGTTTTTACTAAGGTCATGTTATGTTTTTCTGGATGCTTATGAGTTGGTCCATCACCCCTTTTAGTATTATCGTTGACTTTCCGGAAACATCTTGAGCCTTGAGTATAGCCTTTTTATTTCGAAGGCTAGAAAAAAGTGTAAGATATGAAAGAATTTCGTCGAAAATTCAGACAAGCTCATTTCACTATGCCTTTGCATTTGAAAATAAGAAGTAAATTCAAAGAATGTCCGTCGTCTGCATATTAGGTATATCAAATAAAATTGGCTACTCTTATCAGAATCATTCGAAATCACAAAATTAAAAAAGAGCAGATCCTCCTCGTTAAAACGATACCATGTTACGGTAAATTCATCAATTTCCCGTAACGTTAGTCAATAATTTAATTTACTTCAGCACTAATCATTTGTTTTCAACATTCACATATCGGAAACATCGCCCAACAGTACTCTAGATCAAACCCAGTTCCAACCAACCTGTGGAAAACACCTGTTGTATGATATGACATCATTAATCGATTGACAACTTTAATGCTGCCCACTGCAATGGTACTATAATTGTCCATCGCACTCTGTTGATTGCGATCAATGTACCAGACGGAATACGCTAGATGATCAGAACCCAGGAGCATATTGATGAAATGAATTATTTCTATCTGATATTTAACTTTCACATGGTATTATTCTAGGTTGGGTTGATTTGCTGATATGTGAAATGTAATTAGAACGTATTATCTTAATGATTACTCATTAATTGAGGTGAGTATCCGGTGCTGAAGTGATTACTACCCCCGTCATGTCAAACAAGTACCATGTGAACACTGTGGCCAATGAGAGTTGCTAAAATTATTGATTTATGCGCCAAGTGATGGTTTATATCGAATCCGAATCCACTTTAAAAAGGTAGAAAAATCGATCTCTCCTACTGAAACCATCATCCCGGTAAGGCGTACTTTCTCTTGTTAAAGGCCGCCAGGGCACATTTCCTGTCTTTTTGAGGGATGATTTAATCATCACTCTTTACTTTTCAGTATTTAACGGGCACAGAACGTTTTAGTTTTTCCTAGGTACCTATGAGCTGAAAGAGAGAAGAATTTTGGGTCTTCTACGATTTGGTAGAAGCCATTGTTGGTGCGGAAGCACGCTTGTTTTTTTTTACCTTCAACTTAACTTTTAAATTCTTTCTTGACTGGCGTTGATATTGGTATCAATTTCAGTTTAACCATTGTCTTAAACAGATTACTGTACGAATTTATGTTTCACAGTTCCACCTGAATCCTGCACACGGAAGTGTTGCTTTAATGCAAGTCTAAGTTTCCTGGATGAGGACTGCATTTGACGAGATTCGGTAGTGATCAATTGGACAGTGGACTGAGGAGTTTTCAAGCCAGTATAAGATACCTTTACCTGAAGTGAAACCTGGAAAATTGGCGAATGAAAGTACTGGGCATATCGTCACTGGATTACTTGACCAGGTGAGTCAAACTTTGTTTAGATATTTTATTATATCTCTGCTTCGGCAATATTTGTTCAAAGCATTTGACTCATCTTGTCTGGTGAAATTCAGCCCAGGCTTCGTTTAACCAACTCCACTCGTTTCACTTTATCTATTTTTCTCTACTCTCTCTTAACTTCAGTTATTCGGTTTCTGTGCTCTTTTGAATATTACAAAAGTATCTTTACGTGAATTCACGTATCGTAGTTTGAAATTGCTCTGACGCGCCTTCAGCGCACATGTTACAGCGCAGGTACGGTCTTGGTTTCAGGTTTCAGGGGACAGGCCTGCTTTTGGTATTTTGTTAAACACATATTTAGCTCTTTTGGTGTTTTGTTGAACACATACCTATATTTAGCTCTTTTTGTGTTTTGTTCAACACATAATACTTATATACTTAATTATCCAATGTGACTTGTTATTTGCTTAGGGTTGATTGAGACTGATTCATTGTAACCTTATTTTTCAAGTTGATTAATTTATTATCGCTTATAGTATAACTGTGTTTCTGAGAGATGTAGGCTGGTTACGCATCAACATCAACTCAGATTCACTCATTTTATTTAACTTTGTGATGAACTTCTTACTGGGTGTATTTTCTTTTCATGTATTGGATTGGAACAATTATGCCGGAGTCAGACTGATGTGACGTCACAGCAGAACTGACCCCCTCCAAATTCATTCGACCAAGCATACCATGACGGATGTCCAGTGCTGATTAGCTCAAGGTACACTCAACTAGAGAGGTCACCCAAGTCAACATCCATTGTAATCTGTAGATCAATAGATCACTTGTTTTCACGTCACGAGTTTTAATTTGTTGGACGCCACACACACTCTTTTAAAAAAAGTCAAAATTCATGCCGGACCTGAAAACCCTGAGAATTGTTTTCATAATTTGTTGATGAGGCAAATTATCAGAAAAATCTCATCCACTTTCTCTTGTTGAGCTAGCCGATAAAAACAAGAGTGAAAGTTAGTAACAACCAAGATCGCGTCAAACGGTTGGGTTGTTCCAAAGTTTTAGTCATTCTGGAGTTGTGGACTCTGACAGCTGATGCCTGTCTTAGTTGGAATGCTAGAAAAAAGTTCAAATGACAAATTTGAAGGAAAGTGCGAAAAACGAATTTACGTCAATACTCATTTATGTGTAGTATTATTTGAAAATCTCGAGAAAACAGCAGTTTTGTCTTTTGACAGTACCCGTACGCCATCTTGTGGACATTCTGGAGACTTCTAATATATTTCCAGCATTTTCTCTAGGGCATATACTGACCAACATTTTTTTTTCGCAAGTCTCTGAAATATGTAAATAGTTTCTGAGATCTGGTACCTTGCCATTCTTAGATAACCACCCTGTACAATCTGTTTCCATAGCACAAACTTAATTGATTTTTGTGATAATTTCTCGTGATAAAAAAAACATTTTTGATATTCTCGTATCTTGCTCTTTTTCCAAGTCATCAACAAGTTTTAATTGATTGTTTCAAGGTAATTTTTCTGACTCCAGTGGCGTGGAAAATGTCCCTTTTTATTTATTTTCGAATATAAGATATTGAGCTAAGTTGAGATTTTTATGACAGACTCTGTATCAATCACTTCGAAGTGTAGGCGACAGATTTCCCCATGGCAAAAGGGAATTCTATGCTACCATCTACAAAGGATTTGTGTTCAAATTCATTGTGAAAGGAAGCATTGGTAGCATATGATTCACGCTTGGCAAGCGGAAATCTGTCCGTTCCACTTCGAACTGAAATTGTGTAATTGTAGTATGTGTAACTCAGGCAATAACGTTGTTTGGTTTGATGTTTGAAGAATAAATAGACTCATTCCGCTTGTTGTTTGTAAACGTGTGAAGTTTTGAGATTCTTGAACAATAAATGAGCAATGAAACCACAATAATGGAACCAGGTTTTCAACAGGGGCAGAGTATGACAATCTGCTAAAAATTGACTTATTCATGTTTACTAATTTTTTGTATGACTATTCAATAATAGATGTATTATACATCCACTTTCTATTGGTTAATGTGACCCGTTGATCATACTAATGACTTTTTCTTCATTACTCAATTGTTTTTAACCAATAAAATGATCATATCTCATTACTCCACTGTTTTAGAGCCAATCACAACATTCGACCAAATGTCAACCTTCAAACATTTTGAACAGCCCATTTGACCGTCCATACTTGTTTTATAGTCATTGTCACATTGTGTTGACAACCTAACCTCCCATCAAGTGAACTAGTTCTCAAAAAGTTCAAATGAAATTGAATATTTCAGAGTTCGCTTCAATTATTGAATAATCACCGAAAAAGTATAGTATTCTACTCGCGGGAAATGGATATAACTCACTCAGATGAAATTTCACCCTCGTGAATAATATCCACCATTTTCCGCTCGTTGAATAATATACTATTATTGGACTAAATGCCGACTTTGTCGGTGAGGAAACAAGGGGAAGTAGAATGGAAAGTGAGGGATGATATAAGTACTGTCAGGTGTAACGGCCTTCAATAACTGAAGAACTGATTTCTGTAAAAAGTGCTCAATGTATGGGGTCAAGTAGATATTTTTAGCAGTTTAAAAAACTCGACGCCTATCGAGAGATGAGCGCCGGGACGCGTCGAAAGTATAAATCGATTGCATCAGGGAATTTGAAATTAGGCGCTTGCACACATACCCAAAAGAATCTGGCAAAAGTATATGTTATTTATACTTTCCAGTTATGTACTCGAACTCATTTATCTCACTCACTTCTGAGTTTTACCGGTTTAAAGTTAACATGTCTTGATTGACAAAAAATGCGATGACTCTATGCTGTTTTGTGGCGCATCCATGATTAACGAGATGTTTTGGGTATCTCGCCACACCCTTTTTATGATCAACAGAGACGACCGACTCATTCGACTGCTGCTGTGACGTCACGAGTATTTCGATGGGATTTGCGCGTTTTTGGTGGGCGGAGCCAGGCAACATTTTCAATAATTAATTACTACATTATTGGAGGCGATTCAATTTTTTGAACGATGATGGCATTATTACGCCCAAATCTTGATATTTTTCGGAATTTTCAAAAATAATTGTGCAAATTGTCCATTGAAAGGTCACTTGGAATAAAGCAATACATGTGTTCAGTTCAATCGTTTCGCTATCTCTGATCATGTATAGTTTGTTAACTTTGATGACTTTTGGTTTTAAACCATGTACCCCCCCCCCAGTAACTTCTTAATTTGATGTTTGGGAAAAAAATATTTTAAATAAAAGTTTAATGGTTCAAAATAAATTTTGTGAAAACAATGTTTTTACACAAACAGGGTGTTTCAGAACTTCTGGGCGTGGTCCAACTTTCTATTTCGAATTGCAACCCTATTTTTTCATTTGATTTTTGAATTCTCCGGAAAATTCTAAACATTTTTCATATAGCACACCCTATACCCAAATTCAACTAATAAGAAGATATCAACATCAGAAATTTGCTTTTTTCTTCGAACATGTTTTGAAATGTATGGTATCATTTGGAGTCCTTGGAAACAAGGTAATTGTTAAAAGATGTCAACTTCTCAAAAAAGATTTGAACAACGTACAGGGTGACCCAATTTTATCCGACGATATTTAAAATTTAGATTCTACTATTCAAAATGAACAATTTTTATTTTATGGACATTTATTTTGAAAGACGACGAAATATCCCCTCGAACTCTTGAACCATGACAAAATCCACTCAAACAATATTTTTAAAAAAGCTTCTAAAAAGAAACTAAATATTTTAGAGGTTTTCATAGAATAACAATTCTTCACTTTGACTACTTAGTAGAATCCGAATTTAGAATTTTCGGGAGAATGCAAAAATCAAATAAAAAAATTGAGTTGCAATTTGAAATAAGAAAGTTGAAGTGCCCAGAAGTTCTCAAACACCCTGTATATGTGAAATGATTTTGAACCATTGAACTTTCATTCGAAACAATTTTTTCCCAAACATCAAATTAAAAAGTAAATTTATCTGTGAACAACCTGCACAACAGAAATTATTATCCCGTGCGGTGTGTAATTCATACTATCAGCGCTGGGTTTTGTGTTTATTATTATTTCAAAATCCGATATAAAAGAGATGAAATGTATATTTAATTTATTTATTTTTTAATCTTTTCTACGTAAATATCTTACGAACTAGCCAATAATTCAATTGCCCTTCGCGTCACTGGATAATATATGAAAAACCATCTGATTGTTTTAAAATTATTTGAACAAAGCTGAAATAAACAGTTCCAAAAAGCATCTTTGATGTTCAAGTGATCTGTAGCTATGCAGTTTGACAATTTCACGAAGTAGGTATACTCTGTAGTTTTGTGTATTTATTTTTACCCGTCTTGTGACCTGTGAGCCTAAATGATATGGGATATTGGAATGTTATGCTTATTATTTAGTTTATTGACTATTTTCTCAATATAAAATACTTCCATTTGGTCTGTTGTTTTTCAACATTGTTTTCTCTACAAGGTACGCCATATCTTTTGTAGTTGTATATATAGGGTGTCCCGCATAAGACTCGACACAGTGCAGGAGCATGGGGGGGAACCCAAAATATTATGATTTAACTTAACGCAACCTACCTATGTACCAAGTTGCACCCTCAAGAAGTTATACGCCTCGCAAGAGTAGCAAGTGAGGTTTTAAATTCAGAAAAAATATATATTTCAGTTATACCTGAACACCAAATTTGGTCCACATTCTAATGTACTGAGAACATTCATCGACAGTAATAATTGGAGTTCAATCGAGGTGTTCCAAAGTGTTGATAAGACAGATTTTTTAACCCGTTTGCGGTCTTGAAAAATGATTGTTTAATTTTCTGGGGAATTTAGTACCATAACTTTTTTTGCTCTTGTTATCTCCCAAAACAATTTGCCGTTTTCAGCAAAAAGCCAAATACTGATGACACGTATTGTAGCTGTAATAATAAAAATCGACAAAAATTCCAAAGTTGGCTATGAAATTGAATGTCACACTCTACAAATAGGTGAAAAGTAAAAATCATTTGATAAAAAAGTAACAATTCGAACAATAGAAATAACAAATACAATTAGCACTGAGAAGTTACCGTTATTGTTCAAAATGATCACCAAAATTTTAGTTGTTTCTAATGAGTGTGCATTTATCTGTGATCCGATTCCACAATTCGGCTCGATAAGCAACTGACGTGGGACACATCCAAATTATTTCAATAGTTTCTAATTTGAGGTACTGGTGATCATGGAGGCCAAAGCTGTGAGCAATTTCCTGTTGTAGTCCATTTATTTGCATACAGGGGCCGGATTTTTGTAAACCGGGGAGTAGAACAGCCGAGAGAAGCCTACTAGTTATTTCTTTCGGCTGTTCTACTTCCCGGTTTTCAAAAATCCGGCCCCTGATGGTTTAAAAAGTCTGTAACTTCATTATCGAGATTATTTTAAAAATCAGGCGATGTCCCATCGCTCATACAAAGCCAGAATTACTTATTTAATTACTTACTTTCTGAACGGTCAAGTCTGATGTTTGATTTCATAGATAACGTTGAAATTTTCGACGACTTTTGCTTTAACAGATACAATACGTATTTTCAGATATTTGGGTTTTGGCTGAAACCGACGAAGTTTTCAAAAAATAACAAGAGCAAGAAAAGTTTTAGAACTAAATTCCCCCAAAATTAAACAATGATTTTTCAATCAATCATCCCTTATCAACACTTTGGAACACCTGTATTGAATTCAAATAATTACTGTCGATGGATTCACCTAGAACGTGGACCAAATTTGGTATTTTTAAGTTCAGATATAACTGAGATATTGAATTTTTTTCGAAATTTAAAACATCACTTGCGTAGCGTATAACTTCTTGGGGGTGCAAATGTATTTTTGTTTGCAGGGAGTATTTGAAGTTAGGGTTGTCTTTCTAACACTGTATAGAATGCAAGAAAATGAGAAACAAAACAAATAAAATTATGTTCGAAACTGCTTCGTTTCCGAGATCCAGGGTGTTATTTTTTATTTGAATGCCGTTTTTGTCATGACTTACCTAAAACTACAGTAATTCCACAAAATTTAGTACACTGCTATTGACCATTGAATTACATTTTTTTATGTAAAAGTTTTTGAAAAAATCCGACCAGTGGCATTCGAACAGGATTAATATTGAATTTAAAAAAGAAATGTACAAAATCGATATTATATTATTTTGGAAATACTCATTCACTTTGGAGTTAATTTGGTCTCTTGATATTTTTTCGAACGTCGAACGGATAAGAAATAATAGCCATTTTGATGAATTGCAAATGCTGATATTATGGTGTGACCGTTTTTTTTATTTTTGGGTTTTCGAGGAATTTGCTTTTATCAAGATTGTCTCACGTTAATGGAAAAACCCCCACTCCGACTACACCCTGTATTATTATAAGCTACCTACCCGTATCACCGATCCCACTCATATCCTATTTGTGAATTCGAATGAATTCGTTAATACTAGGTCAAATATTATCAGTACCATTTGTCATATCAATCGTTTCATCAATTTTTTTTTCGTCTCGTCTCGAGTATGTCTCGAAAGATTTTATCTCGTCTTGTCTCGTCTCGAGATTCGAGACAAAATGCTCTTGAGACGAGATAAAACGACTTCAAAACGAGACAAAATGTCTCGTGTCTCGTTAGTCCAAGATACGGATAGGAAACGACCTTCACCCATCTGTTTATTTGATAGAAAGTATTTTATATCAAATTTGATATATCAGAAAGCGCATCGTGAGGTGGTGGCCTAAAAAGTTCTGGGCCAGTCTATGATTAATTAAATGTACAAAAATGTTTTTTTTTTTTTGTTTTATTATTTCTGCACTCACTTATTTATTGAGAAAATTATGAGGTCTACCGAATATGTAAACGATAGGTTCCGTAGTATTTTCTGGTCATAACTATTAGGCAGTTGCTACAAAGTGATGCTCTTTTTTCCAATTTCATGCGCACTCTCTGGTGGCCATGCCCCTATTCACTAAATTAAAACCGTCACTATTCAAAGCTCGGCAACCATAACCCATGACCGATTTTTCTCTGGCAAACTTATACCACGGCGTTTGTGACGAAATTGTCTTTAATTTGATATATTATTATTTATTGAATAAACAAATGAGCGCAAATTACTATACTATCGCCTAATCTCTTATACCTGGCAACCCAATAGCTATCAAAGAATACTAGGCAACCTGTCGTGTGCACAATAATCTATCTGAATTTTTTCAATAAACAAGTGGGTGAAGAAATGAAAAAAAACTCATTATTGCACTTTTGATGATTATTATTAATCAGAGACTGGACCAGAATTTTTTAGGCAACCATGCACCCTGGAGTATTTTTTTTTTCATATTAGATTTGATATAAAACACTTTTTATCGAATAAACAGATGGGTGAAGGTCACTTCCTATTCGGAACTCCTACTACGTGTCTCGCGGCAGCTACTGTAAATATAGGGAGGCGGATTTGAAAACGGTGTTATCATGGTCATTTTGACAGTTATTTTAATGTTTCTTGATTAAAAAAAACTTACTTTTTATTTATGTTGTTTCTAAACATTTTTGCACATTTTGGCCTTAGTGGTACTAGTGTACTTTAGTAGTGTGCAGTAGACATCCACTGTCTTGATATTTTGAAAAACAATTGAGATGTCTAAAAATATGGCAAAAAGAAAGCGGACTTTTTTAAAGAAAGCACGAGAGATGAATTCAAAGAAGTATGGGCCGGGAGCGTCTTACAAAATAATAATGCCTAGAGATAAAGATAAATTCGAAGAATTAAGCATGATGCGCCTAGCCCACACTTCTTTGAATTAAACTTTACGGTGGTATCATTTCAAACGAAACTACACAGACATGATGGGATGTTTATCTTTTCCGTAAAAAAGCTACGGTTCTGATTTGGAATTGCATTTACAGCATTTTACAAGAAAATTATTCAAGATATAAAATTGCAAACCACAGGCTAGAAATTATAAATCTGCGAAACGTTGAAAATCGACAACCATATACTTCATTCTTTTTATACTTTCCTACGAATGATAATCTTATAAACAAAAATAATTAGTGATAATTGTTCGTTACATTTCATTTCAAATTTAAAACAAAACTAACCTTCGAATGAACGAGCGACCAGCGACCTCAAATTCGTCAACGATATGCATGCAACGATAGATAACTTCTTGGAGAAAACAAAACAGCTTGGAAAGGTGCATAGAGAACGGTTGAAAATAAATATTCTGATTCATGTTTGATGGTCTATTGGGTTTGAACGAAATCTCCCAATGTCAAGAGTTTTTCGTAGTTCAAAATATCAAATTGTGGTATCATATCGACGGAAGTTGGTAGTGCGTCAAATATCTTTTTGAAATAAAGCCTTTGATGAAAATATTATCCTCTCAAAGAACCTGAAACAGTTTTTAATCAATAGGACACTTGGTACCATCAATATAAAAATATGGCCCATTCTAAATTATGTACCTACACAGACAATTCTGAATATCTTTGGGATTGTTGATAGACAGTCTGTTTATTCAGGCCAACAACACATTTTATTTACAGAATAGTTGTATGGAACCACACTCCTACTTTACTCTTGTCACATTATAATAAAATCAAAAATGGAAATCAATATTTTAGAGCTCGGTACTACGGTAGTAACCTACAATGGATCTGTGGATTTAAATGATGAAAAATGAAATTTAAGTTTGACGGAAAGCAAATTTCACAATTATTGCTTATGATAATATAATTATTAGGTTTTCCATTTATAGATCTTTTTAGATGAACATCACTCGTCAGTAAGATAAGGCCACTGTTTATCATACTTCGAAGACGTGAAGCCAGACTCTCTTGAAACTTGGGAGCACGTGTACCCCGACCAATAGCAGTGGCCTTTTATTGTTATTGAGGCGGAGCTTGCGTATATGGAGACAACCAAGCAAAGAAATAATAACGTGGAACTTGTAATAATTATATATCATAAATGCCATTCTATCAAGTGCTATGGTGCAAATTGTGATTCAGTTAATTCAATTATCTGAATGGAAATACAGACACAAAAAACTGTTCAGAAGTATTATGATAAAAGTTGTGTATAACGCAATTCAAGATAGCACACATGAAAATATACTAATAGCTTCAATATACTCACTTCATGTTTTCATGAAATAAAAACTAAACAATATCAATTATGAAAAATGCTAAGAAAATTCATGAACTTACCAGTCCATAAATGCCTAATTCTGAAAATATACAAACAAAACAAACCAATTTATCATCATGAACAATATGGACCTTTGGTGGGACGCAAATTGATATTATTATCGTTTTCAAGTTTGGGTTATGAGCTCCGTACACGTGTTAAGTCGGCCAATAGGATAGCGCGAATGCTATACTTTTTGCAAAGGTCCACATGGTTCGCGAAAACGGAGCGCACAAGAACGCAACGAAAATATGTCTAAGGCACGAAGAATTAGGAATAACACTAAACACCGAAAACTAAGGAAGCTGTGATCTGATGTTTTTAGAGAGCGCATATTCCACACATATACGCAAACACACATGACACATATAAGGTAGGTACTCAGATAAATATAAGACGGGGCGCGCACCTGAATTTGGCTCGAATCTTCGCTGAACAACAACGTTTTCTTCGAGGGGTTGAAAGTCCGACTGTGTTCAAAAATATGCCGACTAGCAATGGACGCATAATTCCCGTTTCGCTGTTAATGAATCCGATTAGACAAAGCTTGGTGAGCGGCAAAGACGCAAGCGCCTCCACTTCCCCTCCTGCAAGAATGTCCCCCACTTTCGTCTTTACTCTTACTGTTTTACCCTTAGATATAAATTAAGGGGCGGGCGTGTATTTAGAATCACACACGCTGCTCTACCCTCTCTCTCGACTCGCCGACCACTAATTACTCGAAATAAGGACAGCGAGCTTCTTCTTCTCTCGTTCTGCTTTGCATAAATGCACTAAGAAATCATCCGCACGCCGGCAGGCTTTCTTTTTATGAGACGCCCTTCTTTTTCACCCTTCGTACACTCTTTCCTTTTTCTTATTTCGCTAAACAAAACTCACAACCCCTTCGTTTCCCCACTTTCTTTTCGAACTGATTCCCTTCTCGGCTTCTTAACGAACCTTCACTTAAATCGCAACTTTACACTTTAGAACGATTTTTTTTTGGTAAGGCTTTGGAATCTTTTCTCTAGGCAACCAGATTTCATTTATCAAAATTTGGAATTTGCCACCCATTATTCCAACCAATCATGAGTAAACGTTGTTAGAACAATCTTCTTTACGAACGAAAAGACACCATTGATTTATCAATGAAGGACACTCATATCATTCAACTCATCTAGACTGGACTAAGCGATAATTTTCAAATATAATGAAGATCCTTCATGTATTTTGAGAATTTATTTTTCTATTTACTTAAAAATATCATACAAGCAATGTGTAATAATTATTGTTTGTTTTGTTTCAAAAACATCAATCGAATATACCTCATGATATATAGGGTATCTTTATCATTCCTTTCAGTTTGGGAAATTATCATCAAGCGAAAGTTTCAGAAAGTGTTTGGAACTGGGAAAAATAAAAACATCCCAACGAATTCTCTATAAGCAATTCATAAATACAGTGAGGACACGTAGGTTGGAATAAATTCATTTAAAATTCAGGGGTTTGTTTTCTGGAAAAACGCTCGGACACATCGATTATTATTCTTGACTGTGGTTTTTTTGATGATAATTTTATTTATACAGGGTGGACCAAAAATAAGTAACGACCATCAACTTCATTTTTTGAAATCGAAACCCCCATTTTTTATTTCATTTTCGAATTCTACATCAAATTCTAAGTAATATGATGATGATAATTCTAGTATAAAGGGTGGACCAAAAATAAGTTGAGACCATCAAGTTTGTTTTTTCAAATGGAAACCCACTTTTTTTTATTGCATTTTCGAATTCTACATCAAATTCTGAGTAGTTTCATGTACCATGTCCCTAGCCTAACCCCAACAGTTATCGAGAAATTTACGATTGATCAAATCGACTGTGCTTCTGAACAATCGTTAATTTCTAGATAACTGTTGGGGTTAGGCTAAGGACATGGTACATGAAACCTACTTTGAATTTGATGTAGAATTCGAAAATGTAATCAAAAAAGAGGGTTTCCATTTGAAAAAATGAAGTTGATGGTCCTAGCTTATTCTTGGTCCATCCTGTATACTATTATTATCATCATCATATTACTTGGAATTTGATGTAGAGTTCGAAAATGAAATCAAAAATGGGGGTTTCCATTTGAAAAAATGAAGTTGATGGTCGTAACTTATTTTTGGACCACCATGTATAAATAAAATTCTCATAAAAAAAAACACAGTCAAAAATAATAATCGACGCGTCCGAGCGTTTTTCCAGAAAACAAACCACTGAATTTTGAATGAATTTATTCCAACCTACGTGTCCTCACTGTATATGCTATTGATGAAAAGAGCCTTCAATGATCAAAAAAACACCAAGGTAAAAGTTTCGTTTAGTTGCTCCCAATGCAATGCAATGAATTTTTTTTTCCATAATAAATTCCTTATTAGGCAGATGCTACATGCAAATGCTGAACAATTATTACCTACAAAAAAGGTTTTTTTTTAACTGATAAAAAGATTATCCGGATAGACCCACATAGCTGCGTATCATTGCTCGAACCAATGTCCAAAATGAATCGAGACGGACAGTGTATAGCATTTAAAAATAGGTAGTTGTGAAGTTCTGATCCCAAAAAGTTGTGATCAATGACAGAGTCCAGCATTGATCTGTTTTAAATAATTGTATGAATATGAACATTTAATATGCACCACGAGTCGCTAAAACTGAACGAAAAAAACTACGTGTTTCCGAATATGTTGATATTAATATCAGGTATCTAAGTAAATATATTGGAAACAAAATTTACTCACTACTTTGAAGGCAGAAATTCCTTGCTAAATAATTCAATAGCACATTGCCAACATATAAACAATCGCAACTATCAATACACTAACACGAACACGAGCCAGGATATGCCACCTGCCTAAGACCTGGTCATGAACTGACCAAACCAAAGTGCCGAAAGTCGAAATCACTTCACTGGTCGCCCTTTTTCAGGTCTGAATGGTACTTTCTTCGGTACGTTATGTTTTATAACTCTCAGGTAATGAGATGGTAAATGGCACCATTGGGGTACAATTTAGGCTATTAGTCGTCTGGACTGTATACATTTCGATATCTATTTGAAATGTAAAAGAAAATTGAAATAAATTTTTCCAAATTCATGTATCAATACTCTGAAGTACTGATACATTTATATTTGACGACATTGTGTATCAATATAAGGAGTATAATATTGACACTGATCAAATAAATTTAATAAGGTTGAAAACTGAGCAACAACAACCAATAATTTTAAAATGGGAAGACAAAAGTAACCTTTTGCAGAACTGAATCATCAAAGTTCAGATTTCGACGGCTATTTTGTTACAGTCCCAGTTCTGAACATTTCAAACAATTTTTCAGAAGAACCTTCGGCATGAATTATTCTGATTACCAAATGCACGTCTCAACTTTCGATATGCAGGGTGTTGATATTTTTTAAAAAATCTTTTTATTTATAATATTCGCGATTACAATTTTTTTCACAAATAAATAAGAAAACCATACAGTTTAAGGACACAGTGACGTACTATTTTTAAACTCAGCGGTTTGAAAAGAGAAACATCACGCATCCAATAACCACATGAGATCAGCGATTTAACTCTGCAGACCAATGATTTTTTTAAATAAGGTCGTGCATCGGACGGAAGAAAATAAAGAGGTCAAATTTGCCCAGAGAAGAATGGGGGATCCAAGACTAGTTTTTACTTCAAGTAGTACATTTTTTTTCTGAATAAAAAATAATGTTTCAACTCACGAAAAGCCCCTTGATAAATTTAAGATGTGTACAAAATGTCACAAAGATATCCGAAGCAGTATGAAAAATAAAATAATGAAAACATTATTTAGTTTATAGTCAAGACGTTTAGGATAATATGTGGGTTATATGAGATTATTATCTTAAACCCTTTGGAATCGCGTTGTTGAATATTTTAGATCACTTAAAAAAAACCTGTATACAGGGTGGCCCATTGGTGCGATGAAGTCCATTTTATCCCTTGTCATTAAAGATAGAGAAACATTTCCAAGACAAAACCTACAGGGTTGCAACATACTCACAATTTAAAAATATTGATGTGTTGACAGTCTATACAAAATATATATTCTGATTTTCAAATAGCAACCCAATTTCGTTACTTCGCAATCTTCGAGTGTGTCAAAATGGTTCTCTTTAACTGGGATCTCTGATTTCCAAACCAACTAATGAGGTTTTGTCACGAGGGCTGTTCGGGGAAATCCCAAATATACAGAATGACCCATTTGAAAGCGGGCCACCCTCATAACTTTTTAATTTATTGATCGATTTTGATGATTTTTCTTCTGAAATGTAGAGTGGAAAAAGATGTATTTTGAGGCCATACGTCGCCCAGCTTTTTCCAAAGCCAAGGCCTACTAGAGCATATTTAGAGGCTGAAAAATCCAGAAAACATATTAGCGATTCTTTAGAGGAAATCTGACTACGCCCCATTGTTTTCCATCCCCTGAAATGGGTCTGTACCAAATTTTATGAAAAAATATTCAATTCGAAAATATTATTTCTGTGTGTAATTTTTTTTCCATTTTTTTTGTCGGTCTCGTTTGTCTGTTTTCATTGTATTTTGACAAGAGAATATCTTCCAAATGTTTATATTTACTGATTTTTTTCTGATAGACTTGCTATCGCAAGAGGTAAAATACTTCTTGGTGCATAATAAAATTAATCTTCAATTTTCAATATTTTTTCATGATATTTGGTACAGATCCATTTCAGGGGATAAAAAATCCAGTAGCGTAGTCAGATTTTTTCTAAAAAAATCGCTAATATGTTTTTTGGATTTTTCAGCCCCTGAATATGCTCTAGTAGGCCTTGGTTTTTGGAAAAAACTGGGCGACGTATGGCCTCAAAATATACCTTTTCCCTCTCTACATTTCAAAAAAATAAAGTCAAAATCGATGAATAAATTAAAAAGTTATGAGGGTGGCCCGCTTTCCAATTCACTCTGTATAGCGGTTGATGTTTTTTACAAGATTTAGGAATTTGAGTGCTTTACAAAAGTAGAAAAGGGTGTTTCATTTGAAAAAATTGAGTTTCTTTGTCGCTAAATACGTCAAGTTGGGACCGCTGTAGAAAACACTCTGTATAAATTATAGCGAATATGTTTCCAAAAATCAGCTACCCTGCCTCTCATTATTAGAAAATACTTATTATTTCAAGATTTTATTCCAAATCCTTTGTTTTTGAAGCTTATTTAATAACATGATCTTTTTTCCCTTAATGTTATAAAATCCTTAATAGCTTGGCAACACCGCACTTTCTGGCAAGTAAAATAAAACCACTGTACCATATGCAGAATTTTACTAATCTCTAATTATGGAAAATTCATCTCTGATGCTGAAAAAATTGTATTTTTTGACGCAAGGGTTTCCCCCGACACTCTGTACACTCTGTATACACAGTACTATTTTTAAGTTGTGAGCCTGTTGAGGGTAAGAAATGTTTTCTCTATCTCTATTGACAAGGGAGAAAATGTACTTCCACACACTAATGGTCCGTCCTTGTATAGGTACCTTCCTCATTATCTCTAAAAAAAAACGGGCACAAGCGAAACGTCAGTTTTTGGAAATGAATACAATTTTTACTCCATACTTCAAAACAATATCATTTGTTTTTAATAAATTACAAATATTTTGTTGGTGAATATTCTATTTTTCTCCATTGAAGCCCTGAAGATGTAGAAAGACTCAATAATCCATTACGCGTGAAGGGTCTCTACTACTCTCTACCATAGATTGTGGGGTCTATTTTCAATGATTCAAATTTTATAGCCACTTTAATATATCAATGTTCCATGGATACCTAGTTGGATGTAACCATGCATGGCAATTCCTAAGCTGGCCAGTTGTCAAAAGTCCCCTTTGTTTTCGAAAACATTTTGCGAGGAAGGGGAATCTCGACAACTGGTCAGCTTATTAATATTGGAATTGCCATGGTTATATCCAACTACCCATGGAAATATGTAGAAAGAAAAAAAAAATCACTCATAATTTGCTGAGATCCGGATTCATAGAATACAGGTTGAAAAAATTTTTTCTGCACAACATTTCTACCTAGGAAAAATACGGGATTAGTTTATAACACAATTATGTAAATAGATTGAAGAAAACAAAATGATCAGTTATATGAGAGTGAGTAAAATAAGAAAAGGTGCATGGATTGCTATTTCTATGAAATGAGTACCTACCTATTTTAGCCCCCATGCTGTTTATGTTGGGAAATCACGTTTGAGAAAATACTTTTAGTACATATAAACGAGAAGATTATTATGTACATATTGTTAGGCGGAAGGTGATTTAGCTCATACTTTTTGGAAAACCGATTGCCTTGATGATGTATTTTTTTGTACTTATTCATGATCTATATAGAGATGAAAAATTCTTTGAAGAATTCATTTTATTGTTGAATTCAGACTGGTTAGAAAAAATCATTTTTGTCACTCATACTTCTGGTGAATATTTGAATCAATTATTTGTGGTGAGTGGATTTTGATATTGGACCGTTGGGATGATAATTTTTTCTAATTTTAGTGCGGTTCACTAGTAATTTTGTTAGAATTGCGAACAAATCTATTTGCAGCTTGGGAACTAGGCAGATAGAGAAGACATTACTGATTTGATACATACCCACTGATAAATTGGTCAACAAAAAATGAAATATTAGTCTCAGTGGCGTAGCTTGAGGAAAATATTAGGGATGTAATGAAGTACATCAAGGGAAGTAATGAGCAGAAAGTGAGAAATGCTTCGTAGGCGAAGCATTTTTTGGGACCTTGCTCCAACCTTGAAAGAGTTGGTTATCAAGAACTAAACTTTTATTATGTTATGAGATAGGAGATTTGAAACTGCAAATAAGACATGAACATCATGGATATTATATTAGCACCAAAAAATTTGGTGTACTTATTCACTATTGAACAAGAGCGGAGACAAAAACAAAGGATCTGGTCCAAAATGAAGATCAATAATTATTTTTCTACAATTGACGAAAAAATCTTTAATGAGTAGTGATTTGATATTAAATTACCAAAAAAAGTGCGAAATAGTTTTTTGATAATACCCATTTTTCTCTCTGATCCGTCATAATACTAATCAAGCCGAACACGCGCGGCGATACACAGAAACGCAGATAAAATAATCGAAATACTTGAAGATGTGTTTACTAAATCGCATCTTTCTGAGCGGAAAATCGGCGACAGTCAATCGTCTTCCTAGGGAAGGTTCATTGACCACCCGCGGAAAACAGTGTTAGTTCTCGATGGATTAATGTTAAATACAGCGTCGCATCCCATCGCATCCATCGGATAAAACATGATGATTTATAACATTTCTAGTTTGAAAACTACTTATAACTTATCATATCAAGATGGTCATAGGTTTCCACCAAGCTAAATTCCTGCTAGTTTTTTTTTGGTACCTATACTTTTTTTTCCGTTGCAATTTGGAGGTGGTTTACAGTGCAACAACCGAATGAGCCTTAACAACGTTTGAAGGAGCATAGGGAATGCTGGAAGCGAGTAAGCAACCTTGTCATGTCATAGACGCATAAAATCAAGCTATTCAGATATTTAAAACTTGAAGAGTGGTGGAAACCTTCAGATACCGCATAAGTCTGAAATTTACCTGCATATTATACTCACTTCATCATTATTTATTAATCAATGCTAAACAAATTATTGTGCCACGCTCTTTGTTTCTCTTAAGAATAAAAAAAGAATGAGGTAACAAAGAAGAGGGAAAGTTACTTAATTTCTGGAATGAGAGGGTGGTTTACTGCGTGAGCAAATTAGGCCCTAGCTCAATGCCGGAGAGAAGAGTAGGATAAGCGTCACCGGCTCAAGACTGAATAAGTCGGAATTCTCCCGATGTTCCGGGCACCTTCCCAATCACAAAAATTATGAAATCACAAATTAATTAAGTACTAAGTCAATGAGTCACATAAAGCAAAATGAAATACCAAACATTCAATGGATAAAAATGTATTTCTTTATCACTAAAGTAAAGTCCCTATGTAATCACTTTTCAAACAAAAATAAATTAACTTAAATCTAATAAAGATACAAAAACATTCACGGCAACACAGCCTTTCTTCAGTCAAGAGGGCAACGGTGGCTCGGGCAGCTCTTGTAGACTGCCAATTAGATCAACAGGCCTGGATTGTGAACCGTTGTATTGATACCTCAATGTAAATCCCTATTCGTGAATCGTGGCTGATAACCCCAAACAAAAAGAAAACCCTGAGATCTGATCTGCAGGGTTTCTGGGTTTGTAGACACGGTGGTGTTTTTCCTATGTTTCGCTCTGGTGGTCCTGTTCCAACTGCGTGGTAATGTATTAGAACTGGTAGGTTGCAGTCCACCTTTGCGTTTCCAACAGAATCAGCAATTTTAGAATAAATAGGCTGCTGGCCACCGTTGCCTTTCCAACGGTCGTGAAACCAAAATATCCGTTTAAAACGGTTATTGCATCTCCAACAAGGTAGGTAGGAACACAAAGCACACAAAACTCAACGCGATGCAATAAATAAAAGTGGATTAATTTCCCATGAATCCCTAGATAAGGTTAAAAATGCTTAGGAAACATCCAAGCTTCACAAAGACTCGTTGGAAAGTGAGTTGAAAATCAGTGTCAAATTCTCATGACAAAGTGAGGTTAGGACTAGTACCAGCAAAGAAGCAAAGATAGAATAGCAACAAAAACACCGGCAACATCGTAAAGGGCTGGAGGTAGATTGCACAAACAGAAACAATCCTCCACTAATCAAGAAAACACAGAACAGCACCAAGGAAAGTGACTTCATCCCCACTTACAGTCCCCAATCGAAGAAAAGAACGACATGCGTGCCATAGATCGACAGTGAATATACACCCATCACGTAATCCAAAACAAGTCTGGCAACGGTGTCACATCGCACAGCAAAACTCCACAACCTCAAATCAAACAGCTGACTTCAAAGGACTTGGTTTAAAAACATAAACAAGCGTTATTTCCCTCAAAAAGAACTGTTTCCCCATAAAACAACAGGAGAACAGTGACTAAATTAGCACACGAGTTACGAGTTATTCAAAACCGTTGGCATGTCCTGAAAGTGTGTGTGTAAATACAGGGCCATTTCCTGCCAGTCAAAATCATAATAGGGATAGATGAAGTTTGAAGAGAAGTTATTAGGAGAAAAGATGCTATTACGATGTGTGGCGACTACGGACTAAGTAAGCAGCAGTCATTCTTCATGCTGCCTGAGTTTATAAAGTGACTGAATGAAAACCGTGTGTTTTGCGCACAAACCTGACACTGTAGAACTAAAATTCCCCAATCTCAACCATAATGGAACGAAAATACGTAGAGTCAAAAACGGCCCGTGACAATTGATACACAAGAAAACAAGTCAGTTCAATAATTTTTACTACCACGCCTATGACCAAAGCGGTTGCCACGGGATGTTTAACAGTTATCCATATCCAATCACAATGTTTAAAGGTACTGCAGTTGCCGATTGCAATCATACTTAGCCCCGGTATTTTCACATTCAAATGAATAACCTGTATCAGTCAAATAAATTATAAAACAAAGAAATCTTGAAACACAAAGTCGTGGTCTCAAATTTGAGACCACGACTTTGTGTTTTAAGATTTCTTTGTTTTGTCAAGAATCTGGTCTCTTTGTGAAAATGGACGACTTTTTGGATCTAAATGAATTATAATAAAAATATACGGGTTTTTCATTTATATTGCGAAAAAAATCGGAATGAGCTTCCTCGCTTCAATATAAGAACAAAACTTTCCATCAACATGTATCCGGAAATCCTTCGTTAAAGGGTGTTGAAACTTTAATTTCATTTTTTTTTGTAAATAATATATTACCCAATGTCGATCTTTTGATGAAAATTGGTGGTTGGGGTTTTCATATCATGCGAAATTCGAATCTGGCTCTAACTTATAGAAGGCTCTAATTTATAGAGGGCGCTACTTACACGTATTTTACCTGTTCTGAACAGCCTCAACTTTTTTGGACGAACCTGTATTATATTTTTTAGTAGAAAAACAGATTTCTTTGTCATTTTTACGCAGAAAATTTATACTTGTTAGAAGTCGCTAAGTGCAACCAGTCTCGAGATATTTGGATTTGAAATATTCAGTCAATACATGTAGTTTTGGAATCATGGCGTAGGTTACCTGCTAGATGTTATAACATATTTCGTATGAATGCTTCATATTTTCAGTAAAAAAGATAAAACTCGACTTGTGTGTGATGTTATCAACAACTCTTATGCAAATATTATTTGAACAAAAACGAGTGAAAAAACTGGAAAAAAAATTAATGCTTCAACACCCTGTAGCTCGGTAACATAGCATTTCCGAACACATGTTTATAGGAAATCTTCTTCTTATTTTTGAGTAAACAAACTCATCCTGTATTTTTGGCACTATCAATGAGACACCTCAAAAAACAATTTAAGAACTCTTGACCGGAAGAAAAGAAAAATGTATTGATTTGGTTTAAAACTACCTCTTTTTACCTTGCAATTTAACTTCAATGTCATAAACAGCTATTAGTTATTCAGCGCAAGGCAACTATATCTTATTAACGACATAAATAAAGCGATAAAGATCGCTACCTGTATGTTGGGTTATAACAAAGGTCGTTCAACTTTATGAATAACCTCAAATTAATGGGTTGGCCAAATTATTTGAAATATTGACCTGATTTCCCAACAAACAATCTGAGAACTCTAGACCAGAAGAAAAGAAAAAGGTGAACATGCTTTGTCTCTTGTACAATCATGACATATATAAGGTGTGAGAATAAGTCTAAAATTACTTGAAAACAACCAAAAAGTTACCTTCAAGGACAAGACTTATTTTTTCTGAATTTGGGTGGATGTCAGCATTTAAAAAAACAATGTGTTATGTCCGAATTTTTTTGAATTTCTGACTACTTTCGGAGATATTCACTGTTATTCTGGATTCAAGGATACGTTTCAAAATTTCGCAAACTCAGGTAATAATGTATCGGAATGGACAAGTAATTGGGGCGCATCAATTTTCTGCAAGTATCTGCTCGATATTATACAGAAAAGTCTCTTTTGCAGTTACATTTCCTTCCAATAATCAATAAACTACTACGTAAATATTATACCAAGTGGGACGCCATAGTGATTCTTTCACTTCGACACGTGACAAAATCCATGCTCATGTACGCGACACGACGGTGCCATAGTTCTGTATCCATGTCCATCTCATATACTTATTATTGAAATATACCCACCGTAGTCCTCCGACGGTGAAGCCAAATTCTGCCAAATCGGAAAAGACAGAAATAATAATTTCCCATAAGTATGTTTCATGTGTACTCACACATCAATGCACATGCCTCAATATAAAATTTCAGGAGTAGTTGGTAGGCGAGTATATTTCTAGTTCGAATTTGGAAAACAGCCGATAGGAAGGTACGGTCATCAGCTGTTATCGATTATTTGAACTTAGGACAAAGACCGTATGCAGCGCTGCCAGATTTTAAAACGCCAAGACTTTAGATCGCCTTAAAGCTAAATTTGTAATTCAAAAACCGGAAGCCATCAAAATTACGATTTCATAAGAACGTTTCCGCGTACGGCAACATTCTATTCCACTATATCATAAATTTGGCTGTTCAATATCTCACAAGGAAAAAGCTTAACTACCCCAAAAATATGTGTTAATGGTAGATCTACAGTAAAAACGGGAGTATCGGCACCAAAGAGGCCGCATGAGATCGGCCCAAAATCACAGGTAACCTATAGGAAACAGCTTTTAGCGCAATCGCAGTCTTTTCCAGATACACATGAAATACACTTATGAGGCATTCGTATAGGCTTGATTATTCCTGTCTTTCTCATCGGCTGGAAATCGGCTTCACTTGCCGCACATTGATGAAATAGGAAACCCGAGGTATATTTTAATAATACGTATATGGTCCATCTCACATCAATATGCAAGATGCATGTGAATTTCTCCTGTCATTGTTATTTACCAACATGTAAGAAATAGGTTACATTGAGAACCAACATAGGTCAGATCAGACATTCTCTGCGTAGAAGTGATAAAGAAACTTTTTTTTTTTAAGTTGAAAATACAACACAGGGACTTCCAAAAAAGTTATGACTGTTCATATCCTGGAAAATGATTGTCTCTACAAGCTAGAGCCATACTAACGTCGAATTCGAATTTCGCATGATAAAAAACCCCTGAATTCCAATTTTTGTTAAGAGATCGACATTAGTTAAGATATTTTTTGAAAAAAATAAAAATAAACATAAAATTTCAACTCCCTGTAGGTAAGGAAGCATTCCCGGATACATGTTTATGGGAAGTTTTGTTCTTATTTCAAAAAAGTGGAAACTCATCCCGATTTTTTTCGCAATAATGATGAAACACCCTGTATATACAGGGTAAGTCATAAGTCTGGAAACGTTCGATGAATGGTGTTAAACTATACGAGCTACTGGAAAAAGTTAAATACAAAAGTTGAATGATTCCCGATTATCTATTGGTTGGTAATAACTAGAACTCTACAGAGTCGGTTATGGAACAAAAAAGTTGTATTTTTTTAAATGAAATCCTCTGTATATTATTCGATATTTCAATTCCTTCTTACATTTTGAGCAAACATTGTGATAAACAAAATGTTCCTGAATTCTGCCGTTCTCGAGTTATCGCGTTTAACAAATGATATTTTTGCATCTTTGACAAGCTATAAAACTCAAACTATTCAAGATGAAGATAAACGGCCTCCACTTTCTAGTCTTAACAATTCAAGAGCTCTCTCAGGAAATAAAATCTTTGTCATTGACGTTCGAGATTTCTTACACAACTGTCAACTTTTTTCGACACATATAAATTTTTTTGAAAATAATTGATTCTATGTCCTCAGATAGCTCTTGAAAACTAGATTGTGCAGATCGTTTTTCTTCAACTTGAACCGTTCGTTTTTTATAGGTTGTCAAAGATGCAAAAATGTCATTATTTATAAAACGCGATAACCCGAAAACTGCTGGATTCATGAACATTTTGTGTATCACAATTTTTGCTCAAATTTGAGGAAGAGTTAAAATATCGAATTATATACAGAAAACTTAATTTAAAAGAATATAAATTTGTTGTTCCACGACTTTATGACCGACTCTGTAAAATTCTGGTTATCACCAAGTAATAAATAATCAAAAACCCTTCAACTTTTGTATTTAAGAAAGGAAACAGTTTGAGTACTCGGAGCTAATTTTTCATTCCAGTAGCTGGCAAAGCGCTTTCGGCTAATAATAAGCCACCATCAGTGCCCCAACAGTCAGTTGTGTAATTGTTCATCAATGTGAAATTCATCTGAGCCCTTTTCAAAAGGTGCTTTCTATTCGTACAAGTGGTCCAGCTTTATAAAATATTTTGAACAAGTTAATGTGGTCAATCAAGGTAAAAGAACTAAAATAACAGTAAGCAAATGCACGCAAAAGACATTTACAACATTTTAGAATACATTTTTAGTCCAAGCCTAAGACTGTAAGTGGCGTTCCCTACAAGTACCTTGGAATACGAAGGCAAGATTTTGCGTGTCAAACCTTATACAGGGTGTTAGTAAATAGGTGTGACAATTTTCAGGAGGTATTTCTGCATGAAAAAAAAAAGACAGTTTGCTATATAAAAATATGTCCGCAAATGCTTCGTTTCCTGAGATACGGGGTTTTTCTTGAAAACTGGAGATTTACTGATTGCTCTTAGACCGGTGAAGGTATGCAAATGAAATTTAGTGGGTTTTAGGAGGTGGTTATTGAGCATTTTTTGACATGCAATTAAATTTTTTATTTTTGTCAGTGGCGCACATAAGGGTAATGATCTCAAGTTTCTAAAGAAAAAACGAAGCATTTGCGGACATTTGTCTATATTGCAAACTGTCATTATTTTTTCATGCAGAATAACCTCCTGAAGTTTGTCGCACTTATTCATCAAATTTTATCAAAATAACTTCATTGCTTCAAAAGTTGTTTGAAAAAAATCAAAATTTAACTTTGGCACCCTATATCTCTCTTGACTCTTGACATCAACTTTCGGATAACACAAGGTTGGGTCTATCGCAATATTTTCTTGTAAGGAATCCGTTTTTACCTTATGTCCCATTCTTTTTGGGACACCCTGTACATGGTACAAAAATAGATGTCCTCAAAAACTTCTTTTATACCGAGTGGTGGAGAAGAAACTGTGAATTTTTTTTTCAATCTCCCCCCTTTCTCACAAAGATGTTTTCGAATAAAATGTCTCATTTTTGTTGATATACTCAAATTTTTGTTTCGTCCATAATACCTCGGGACAGTTTTCGACTTTTCTTGATATCTTTTCTCGTTTTTGATATATTTTGATTTTTTTTTTCGATTAATCAAACATAAGGCTGGTTGTGCTGCCAATTAACAACTGACAATGTTATATCATGAATATATTGTTTAGATGTCTTCCTGAAGACATACAGATAATTTTTCCCATTAGAAAATAACTTTTTCGTTATTTTTGGAGATTTTCTTGAGAATAATTACATCGAAGAGACTGAATTGAATTCTAATCGATTTTAACGAGATGTTCAATGTGATTTCTAGAATAATTATATGTTCGTACGCCACTGACTTTGTTGTATTTTTATTTAGACTTTTGCCTCCTAGACTTTTTTGTATTTGGTCTCGTTTTTCAAAAATGAATTTTCAAGTCCGCAAAATATTTTTACGTTTTTCAAAATGGGTAAAGTATTTTAAAACAAGTAGAACGAGGCAAGATTAGGAAAAAGCCTAGACGGCAAAAAAAGTTGTATTTTTGGTTGTTTCATTCAAGAAAAAAGAAAATAAAATCACAATAAAGTCACTGGCGTAGGTATATTGAAGCTCAATATTCTCTATTTTAAAAACGATGCACTTCCGGACCTATGTTTATAGACTTTCTTTTATGAAATTAGCTAGGGAATACTCATTGGTAATTTCTTTAATCCTGAGTAGATTCTGCAAAATTTTAAATGGGACACCGTTGTATTTTATTTCATTTTTAGATTCAACGTTAAATTCAAAGTCAAATCTGTTCAAAACGGATCCATGTTATCTTTTGCCGCGTTCAAAAGAAAAGCTATAACATTTTGCCTTATTTTTAATGCGCTACATATGAAGCGTGAGCCATCTAAAAATGGATAGTGGAGGTTTTTATACTGAACTAGAATCCTTTATTGTTGCTTGAGAGATACCGAAGACTGAAGTTAATAAGCAAGGATCATTCAATATAGTCAACAAGATATACGATGGTCACCGTGCCGCGGCAGTGTTCTGCGATTTGTCAAAGGCTTCCGACTGCGTGGACCATGAGATACTGCTGCGGAAACATGAAGTTTATGGTTTTAGGGGTGTTGCTCTCGGGTGGTTCCGCTCTTATCTGCTCGATCGTACTCAGTCTGTGAGGTTTAGTAACGTGGATAGAGGACCAAAGAATTATTGCAGGAGTTCTTCAAGGCTCCGTGCTAGGTCCGATCCTGTTCCTTATCTATATCAACGACCTTTCCGAGCTCACAATAGCAGGTAGATTCACAGTCTTTGCCGATGACACCACTATTCTTTGGCATGATCCCGACATAGTTAGGTTGAAAGCCAGTGTGGAGAGGGACTTGTTGAAAATAAGGCGATGGTGTGATGACAATTTGTTATCCTTCAATACTCCGAAAACCGGTGTTTTGGAGTTTGAATGTGTTTTGGGCAATGTTTGTCTTGAGTTTGAGATCATTTCCGCACCAAGACTTACATTGCAATACATTTCTGGGCTTGTCCATTGACTGTTCTCTTAGATTCGAGAATTACGTTCCGGCGTTGTGCAGTATGATCTCATGAAATTGTTCAAAAGAGGGCGATCAGATGTATATGCAGAGTCAGGGTTCGTGAATCATGTCGACCGCTCTTCGTGGAGCACCGGATTTTGACCTTGTGCTGCATTTTTATTCTGGGGACGGTTCGCTTGGTGTTCAGAATATATGGCAGTGGAAATACCACTAGAAGTAATCATTATAACACTCGTCAAAGTGATCGCTTGGGATTGCCTATACCTGTCTGAGCTAGTCTAAGCTTCTATAATATATGATGGTAGGAAATTATTTGACCATCTTCCTACCAATCTTAGAAAGTTAGAGTGTGCTAGAAAACTTAGAAAAAAAAATTAAATATTTTTGATGGATAAGGCATACTCCTTGAAGAGTTTTACAATGATGTTTTTCAGATAGTGAACTGTTACTTAGGTAGAGCAGAATATGTACTACACTTTGAACTTTTTGACTTTATATTGAATGTCAATTTTAGCTTCTAGCCTACTATTTGTATAAATGAACTGTTTTTACCTTCCCGTAACTGGTGACGTGGAAAAAATGGATGCTAACGGTGACGAGGAGTCTATCAGACTCCCTTTATTATTATCATTATTAGGTGATAATGCATTTGACGATATAAATGAAAACTCGATATGTTAAGCTGTTAATAATTTTATTTTAAATAGATAAACGTGAACATTTTCAAAAATAACAAAAAGTAAGTACTGGTGTACTGCTTGTTCTAAAAACATAAGCCAATTCCGGAAAAAAAACACTTTACCCTTTAAAACAAAAAATCACAGTTCCAAAAGCGTCAAACTAAACAATTTTTTTTGTTGTGAATTGAATCTTTGAAAATAGAGAAACAAAGCAACACAAGTATAATTCGTCAGAGGAAATAACTGTCATTAAAAAAAATAAATAACATGTATTTCAAGCCCTAAAAAAAATTACACTTAGTTTACACGTGAAGTCTGGAGCCTACCAGACCAGACGCCGGAACATTGCAGGCACTCATTTTCACAATCACAGCTCTGGAGCAACTGACTTTTCTAAAGACGAGGATTGAGGGTATACATGGAAGAAAGAAACGGATTGCGCGCCTATTTCAAAAAATTTACTTCTTGTAAATTCCTGTTGAGTCTGGTAGACTCCACGTCACCAGTTACGAGTTAAATCTGTTTCCACTTTATTGTCACTAATTTACACTAGTGTGTAAATTGAGATGACTTTGTCATTAACTTCCTGTTTTTTGAAAATAAAGCTATTTTTGACTTATATGGATTTTTCACGATTCAAAACAGCCTTTATCTCGAAAGCCGCAAAAGATAATATAGATCTACCTTAATGAGATTTGACTTCTGAAAATGAAATAAAATGCATAGTCCCCCATTTAAAATTTAGAAATCGGGTGCTATGAGCAGCTTTTGGGAGACCCTGTTTAAATGTTTCTACTAAAGTTAAAAAGAACACGTTATAAATTATAAACCAAACTACTTTCGTATTAACATGTTGGCTACGATATGGGTCACTGGTGATACACGAAGTGTAGATGCCTGTATACCGACATAGAGGCCATACAGTTTCCGTCAGAGCCCGAGCATGTTCCCAAGTAAATAGTAGAGAGAGAGCATTTCAGATACGTTTTTAGCGACGTTTCCAAGCTGTTCTGTCATTTGATCACTGGTGATTCACATGGTTCCTACGTGACCCCTTACAATATTTACACGTGTTGAAACACGTGGATGAAAAAACTGAAGATAAGCGAAATAAAAACGTCATTTTGGGTTCTATGACATCATCGAGTATGAACTTCATAGATCATCGAAAGTAGCAGCAAAGAAAGCTAAACTTGGTTTCCACTATCTGCTACGAATGTCCGAATTCACCTGCGTTATTTCTGAAATGTTTCCAGAAAAGACATCAAGTTGAAATTTAAACTTATTATTCCTGTATTAGTTTTTTTAAAATAAATACCACTAGACAGCAGATTTTTCTTCTATTTAAATTAGCACGTATCACTTCACAATCATGAGTCTTTCTCTCTTGAAATGACACACGCTTTACATATAATATAATATCTTTTTTTCTAATCGAAAGGCCAACAGCCAAGAATATTCAAATCCGTTGAACGATTCAGGAGATATTGGAATTCAAACATGAAAGATGCATTGGTCTCCCTCTCCTTCAAGCCCTTCCTTGTTATGTCTGATACGAAAAAATGTTTTGAAGCAAAATGATCCGGTATCACCCAAGCTATAAAATGACGTTTTCAAAGTTATAGGTCATTGTGTATCTTTCCGAGACAGTGCGAATTTTATGTTTCTTTTCAGCAGTTGCGCCCTTAACGGCCAAATTACGAACTTCAAAATAATTTCCAGTCATTTCTCTTGCCCTCCTTTACTTACAGAGTTTTTCTCCTCAAACCTGGCTTACCATTGTCAAGATACAGTCGCTGCGTACCCGTATACGAACACTCTGTATACATTAATACTTAAACAGGGTTCTGGTACTCGGTAGTTCGATGATATATATTTTTTTGATGTTATAGGAGAGTTGATTTATTAAATCGAAGACAAAAAAAAAAGATTTTTGTGAAAATATTGTAAAATCTACATTAGAAAAAATAAAGTGCATCTAGAAACTATTCGTGATTTTATATTTTCTCTTATCTTCATATTCTTCTTTTTTGTCACATTCCAACAGTAATGCGTCAGGCATGTTGTGCCGATGGTAGACCATGGCTAAAAAAAGCGCACGAAAACACCATCTGTCAAATATTGTTGATTGTAAACCGGCTTAAGATTTGTGAAATAATATCGCAAGTAGAAAAAAGAAGAGAGGTGCATTATCTGTCTATAAAATGTTTTTGAAAACGGTAAGAAGTTGCTGAAATTGACTGAACTCGGAAAAAGTGCAAGACCACATGAAAGATATATGAAGCATGTACCTGTTTAGGAAGAGTTGCGTAAGGTTTGCGGAAACTATTTGAACGCTTTGGCTGCCTCAGGACGTCAAAATCTGCGCATAAGGTTTCGCAAATTGACTATAATAGATTTGGAAATCAGCAAAGACTTAAAGTTTGCCCAGAAACTGTCCGCAAGTCACTAAAAAGACAATGCCGCATATCAGGAGAGCCAAAAAAAAATCCACCATCACCGACATTATGGTGCCTTTATCGTCCTTGACGTTGTGACTTTGTGACCGTTTCGACTGATATCGCGTGCGGTGAAGTATCAGTCTCCACACTTGTTAGGTGAATAACTATTTCAGCAAAAAGATACACGCGTTTATTTTTTTTTCCAATAGTTGTCATGGTTGCACTCGAATTGTTAAATGTGAAGGAACAAAATATCCATAATAATTATCGTTCCTTTGCGGAGTAAGTTGATGACAAAAAATAAATCTGTTACTTCTTGTGTTATTAAATGCTGTCTTTATAAACCAGAAAATAATGAAAACAAAACTTTTGAGGTTCCAACAGACTAACAATTCAAAAATATTACTCTGTATACGGAAGTTTCTATGAAACAGTGACGTCATTTTTTTTTTTAAATAAAGATCACAATTTTTCATTAGAGAATAATTACCATGATACAGTGGTTTTATTCGCCACAAAGTGCGGTGTTGGCTGACTATTAAGGATTTCCTAATATTCAGGGAAAAGTATCATGCTAGTAAAAAACGGAAATTGGAATTGTGTCTTGCAGATTCCCGTATTTTCTTATGTTTCAATTCTCTCCAGAAGTCAGTTTTTTTTTCGATTGGTTTTGGGTGGATAAATAATCACTTTTTTGCATGCTATTTTCGAATTTCAACTTTTTCCTCGGAACAGTCAATATTATTGATATCCAAGTAGTCTATTTTGACTTCTGGTTGAAACACCCTCTATGAAAAATCTACAAGCTACTAACATTTTTCCGCACTACGATCAGATTTACCCATGTGAATCGACGACTAGTTAAATTTTGAGATGTTCTTTACAAGTCGTCGAAATTTAGGCGAATAAGATGACAAATGTGAATTTTAAAGGAAAGTACTAATATATTTTTACACGCTTTATATTAGCTTCACTTGTATGTTTGTGTAAGAATCTTGGAAATCGAGTTTTACCCATTTCAAATGCCCAGATTGATTCGAAACGAGCACACTGGTCAAGAACCGATGACAATACGATGATTTAAATTAAAAAAACCTAAAAAGCAATCAATGATTTTTAATTAAACAAAAATCACAATTAAGTGAAATTATTTGACATTTGTCTATGTCATTTATCAACAGTTGGTGAATGAAAAATTGGTTGACGGAACCTCGGACGAAACTGTAATTATTGTTAAACCGCCTGTCTGATGCAACGTTGCCAATGGGCAAAAAAAAGCACAACGGATTTTCACACGCTTTATATTAGGCTTCACTTGTTTGTTTGTTTGTTTGTTTGTGATAGAATCTGGGAACCCGATTTTTACCCAATTCAAATGCCCTATTGATTCGAAACTTTGCTCACTTGTCAAGAAAGAACCGATGACAATTTCAATCAATTCACTTTTTCGAACTTAAAAGTTGAAAATAATGTTTAATTCAAGAATAAAATGATTGACAAGAAGATTACTGTCATTGTGATGGATGCATGGGGTGCCTTGTAACACATTTATACAGTGACTGCATTTTGAAATGGAAATAAGTGGAAAATTATAACAATTATTGATATCCAAGCCCTCACGCTTTTATAACAAAATATTCTCGTTAATCATTTTATTTTTAAATTGAAAATCATTTTTAACTTTTCAGTGCGAAAGCGTGTTTTTTACTTTTCTTTTTAAAATATAATTTATTGACAAATTCTTTCATAGGATGGGTATGAGTTACCCGTATACTCCAGAGATAAAACGATTCAATCGACAACCAACTGCTTTAGATCTGGATAAGTGTATAAAACTCCCTTCATGAGCTTAGCAATATGGATATGAGAATATTTGCCATATGCTTCGAGTTTCGACTGGTGCTTTGCGTGATCTTACGAAATTTATACACTTTAATCAATAAACGGAATGGTGGACGTATTACATGTAGATTAAAAGTGCCTGGCACGTGGTTAAAAAACAAATTCGATATTGTTCTGTTCACATGCATGTACTATAAGAATGAAATAAATTAAGTATGCATCAAGTTATAGTTATCATGATGCTGAAGAATATACTTTTTAAGAAATTCATAATATCTATATACAGGGTGTCCCGCATAAGAACCGACACAGAGCAGGAGCATGTAGAGGAACTCAAAATATTATGATTTAACGCCCCTAAGAGGTTATAAGCCTCGTGGGTGTGGTTTTAGATTTCGGAAAAATTAAATATCTCAGTAATACCTTTACTTAGAAACGCCAAATCTGGTACACGTTGCTAGTGTATCATTAGTCGACAGTAATTGAAATCTACCTAATTGAGGCGTTCTAAAGAGTTGACAAGGTATGATGCACCCTCAAAATATGACAGAACTCTGTAACCCGTTGGCGCCCTTGAAAAATGTTTGTTTTGTCTCATGAAAAGTTTAGTTCTAGAAATTTCCTTACTCTTCTTTTGTTTTCACAATAGTTTGTCGTTTTCATCAAAAAACCGAAAATCTGAAGACACGTATCGTAATTATTGTCATATTCAAAATTCTATTTATAACTGTTCTGTTATACAGGGTGTCCGGAAATTACGCGCCAGGATTTTGGTGGGCGATTCTACATGAAAAATTAATGCAACAAACTTCTATACAATTTTTTCAAAAACTCAAAATTAAGGAAGATACAGGGTGTTAAAAAATATTTTTTTTTTCTTATTTTTTTTAATAACTTTTTTTCTAGTGTAATGATTTTCGCCAAATTTTGCATGCATGTCACTAGTGTTTCTTTGTATTCACCCTATTAATTTGACGCTAGTCGTCAATGACAAAAGGCTGAAGCTGTCCTTCACCTTAGGAAAATTACTTAGAACTTTTTTGTTTTAATCTTTTTATAAATTTGGATGTCAAATTAGTAAAAAGCATCAAAATATTTTTTAAAAAGGTGCTCGTGTTGTTTTTGAAAAAATTGTTTAGAAGTTTGTTGCATTAATTTTTCATGTAGAATCGCCCACCAAAATCCTGACGCGTAATTTCCGGACACCCTGTATATCATTTACCGGAATCAAAAACAGGCCGGTAAATGACACACTACATCATCAGAGCCGGTAAAATTGGATCAGAAGACAAAAAATCGACATATTTTCCAAATTTTCCCCATTGAACTGAGTACTAGAAAAGAATATGGAAACGGATGTGGGACGATATTCTCTACAAAATTGCCCCCGACACTTCTCTCTTGGTTGTCAAATGAGACAGCCACAGGCGGTTAAACTTTATGTTAATAAATTCTCTATAATTTCAGAATCCCTAGACCGATTCGACTGTTCTTTGGTTCGTTTTAAAGAGTAAAACCTGGTCTTTCTGTTGCATATTCTTAGTGTTTGGTGACTATTAAGTGGACTGTATAATTCTATGACTTTCTGGTTCTTTTAAATAGATTCGTTGTGGAATCGGAGGGCTATCAATATTTTTTGAGTTGCACGTAATAATATCAATATGTAAAATGGATAATGTCTTGATTAAGGCTCGACTTCACTATTGTATCGAGATCGATAAGGTGTATTGATTGATTGCAAACGGTGCGGATCAATTTTGTAATAAATCAACGTGGTCCAGGGACCATGAAGCGGAACATCACGGGATTTCTCTTTATAGCACGGTAGCACGATAGGTAGTCCCGATGGTCGTACTTCTCTCCGATAATGTCACTTGTTCCTGGTCATCTCATGGATACCGGGGGTGATCCATTGATAATGCATGATGGTTGGTGTATCAGTTGGGTAATAAGGAAACAGGGACAATGGAAAGAAGCCGAGCAGTATAAAATTGTAATTTAACAACAAAAACCAAAAATTTTTATTTGCAAGCAGCGCAATTCCAAAATACAAAACAAACATAAAACAAACAAAGTGGGGACGAGACATTTCCACCCCCATGAAATGTTCCAGCATTTCATTCCTATTGTGGTTGAGGAAGAGGGCAGAGCTTGACGAGATGCCTATGTACAGCCCCTTGGTTGTTTTAACCATAGCCACTCTGGGAACATTGTCCGTGCCAGTGATGAGTTCCGTGATTCGACCAAGTTGCCAATCGACAGGTTGGCAGGTATCGTCCTTCGCAAGCACTAATGTTACAAGTTCTACATTGAAGTTGTCTTCATGCCACTTTGCTCTCTGCTGTAGAGTGTGTGGGTACTCCGTTCTCCATCTCTTTCAAAAGTCCCGAGGAAGGCGAAGTAAAAGTTGTCATCTATCCAACCTATTTAAATTATTCTCATGAAGGTCTGGATCAGGTAAGGCTGTTGGTAGTTCCAAATTTAGAAAATGACCGGGTGTGAGAGCTGCCAAATCGGAGGGATCGTAGCTTGATGCACATAGGGTCCTCGAATTGAGAACTGCTTCTATCTGCGTAAGGATAGTTGTCAACTTTTCGAAGGTAAGTATTTGTTTGCCAGCAACTCGGAGTAGATGTGTCTTCACGCATTTGATGTAAGCTTCCCATATTCCTCCCATATGGGGGGCACTGGGAGGGTCGAAATGCCATGTGATTGATTCTTGTTTTGCGCAATCTACAAAAATGCTGCGGAGGTATTTGTCAGCGGCAACGAAAAAGAATAAATATTTTGGACTCCTTCCTCTTCTGGCCATGAAACGGCGTAAAGCTGCCAGGAACGCTTCTGAAGACATGTCGGAAACAAGTTCTAGGTGTATTGCCTTGATCGCACAGCAAACAAATAGACAAACATAGGCCTTAAGAACCTTGGCTCCTCGGATTCTTCCCATGGTTATGGAAAATGGTCCACAAAAGTCAATACCGACATTCAGAAATGGTTTGGCCTCTACAATCCGAAATCTTGGTAAATTGACCATTGGGGGTTGAAAAGTACAAGGTCTGGTTTCCAACATTTCTGGCAGTGATGAAGAACTTTGCGGATGATCTTCTTAGCCGATAGAATCCAAAAGTTTCGAAACGGCGAAAATAGTGTAGTCTGGTTACTACAGTGCAAGTATGTTGTGTGTATTGACATTATCAACAGATCAGTAAATTGGCAATGACCAGGTAGAATAATTGAAAACTATCGGTAAATACTTAAATCCGAATAAGTGAGTCGTCTGCCAACACGAAGAACTCCGGCATCATCTAAAACGGGTTCAATTTCTGGAAAGTCTTGGGCAGTGTATTTTTATTTTTGATGAGATTTATCTCTTGTTTGACGAATGTGAATTGAGAATATTTTGCAATAAATATGAGAGCATTGTGCAGCTCCACATTTTGTTTTTCGTCTAAATGTGTTGATTGCTCGCAATACAAACGCAACAATTCTCTTGATTTTTTCCAAAGCACTAAATTTCTCAAATAACGTAATAATGAAATATATTGTAGTGGTGGTAGAGAAAGTAATGTTTCTTTTTTCATTCAGAATATCTTCAGATTGTGAAGAACTTTCGGAAGATCGTACTTCGTGAAATTCCAATTCTCTTGTGAATTATATAGGAAGGTTGGTCAATTCATCCACAAAGGAAAGTCCATAAGCTCGGATGGATATAACCCTCTTGAGCCACAATCGGCAGGATTTTGTCCGGAAGGTATATTCAACCAAAACTGAGGGTTGATTTCTTCCTGAATGTGGGCGACTCTGTTGGCCACAAACGTTTTTCAATTTTGAGCTGATCCTCGAATCCAACTAAGGCAACTTGACCATCAGAAAATGCAAAAATGTTGTTGAAAGTAATGTTTTGGTGTAAAGTATCAAAAACAAACGTCAAAAACTTGCTTAGCAGCACTGCAGAGCATATATCCAATCGGGGAATAGTTTGTCTTCTTAATGGTCCAAGCTTTGTCTTACCAGCAACAAAGAAATTTTAAATAGTTTGGTCAAAATTTACAATTCTAATATAGATAACGCAGCAATATTCACGTTCACGAAGGTGGCATGTTGAAGTACTTCTGAAGCAAAGGGTGGATCGTCGTAGTCTTTGGCTAATTGTAGAATAGTCCTAATCGCAAGATAGGGTGGGCAAGCATTGCCAAAAAGAACTACATTGATTTCGTAATCATCAATTGGATTTCCTGGAGAGTAGCGCCCCTCTGGAATCGACATTGGCTGGGATGTATTTTCATCATACGATACATTTGTCGAATGTCACATGTAAATACATCATGATGTTATCAAAAATTCAAAAGTATAAAAACTTAATCTTGTTGAAGTTTGGGTCCACTGTAAACAGCTTGATTCAACGAAAGTTTTCCAGGAGCATGACTGCTGGCATCATAGACAACTCGAACGGGAGTCGTAGTAGAGTCATTCTTGAATACTGCGTGATGAGCAATTCAGAAACATTCGGAGAAAGTTGCCTCTAATGGTTTTGTGAATATAGCCATGTGACCTTGACTTACATAATCTTTCATGATGTCAGAGTAGGCTGATCAAGTATAAGCCGTCTTTCAAGGGAAATAAATCGTCGTAAGGCAACGCTTCTAGTATCTCCAAAGTCTGGATGTGTGATCTGGAAGGGCATTGACACAACGTAACGTCCTTCTGGAGTTCGGGTAGTGGTTTTCAAGAAGTGCTTCTCACAATTTTCATCTGCAGCTTTATATTTTTTCTTAGGTACCTCTTCCACTTCCCAAAATCGGCGTAGCACTGAATCCAACGTGGTAGCTACAGTAAAGAAAGTATGTATTTTCTGGCTGTCCAATGAAGTCGTAGGAACCTTCTCCATCTAGGTCCATCCAAATGACGTATTGATGCAAATAGGCTGATCGGTACTGGTGAAAATTCTTCCGTCTTCCAAGATATAGGGGTATACAGAGTGACCCATTTGAAAGCCGGCCATCCCCATAACATTTTTATTTATGCAGCGATTTTGACGTTTTTTTTTTGACATGTGGAAAGTGGAAAGGTTTATTTTGAGGCCAGACGGCGTCATGTTTTTTCAAAATTCGAGGCCTACTAGATCATATTTTAGGGGCTGAAAAATCCAGTATCCATATTAGCGATTTTTTTAGAAAAAATCTGACCACGCCACTGGATTTGTCATACTCTGAAATGGATCTGTACCAAATTTTATGAAAAAATATAAAAAATTAACGATTGATTTTCTTATGCACCTAGAAGTATTTTACCTCGAAACTCTTGCGATAGCAAATCTATCAGAGAAAAAATATTGAATATAAACATTTGATAGATATTCTCATGTCAAAATACAATGAAAACAGACAAACCAGACGGACAAAAAAAAATAGAAAAAAAAATACACACAGAAATAATATTTTTGAATTGAATATTTTTTCATGAAATTAGGTACAGACCTATATCAGGGGATGAAAAATCCAGTGGCGTAGGCGGATTTTCTCAAAAAAAAATCGCTCATATGTTTTCTGGATTTTTCAGCCTCTGAATATGCTCTAGTAGGCTTTGGTCTGAGCGACGTATGGCCTTAGAATACAACATTCTCCTCCCTACATTTCAAAAAAATCGTCAAAATCGAGCAATAAATTAAAAAGTTATGAGGGTGGCCCGCTTTCAAATGGGTCACTCTGTAGATCATTACCCAGAAGTAAATCTATTTTGTCGGATTTGTGGAACGTAGGATCTGCTAGAGATAGGTTAGATACATATGGAAAATGTCTTTTGTCGTAGGTTACAGCAGGAACATTGTCACATATCTTATCCAACACAACAAATGTGCAATCCTAGAGAAGTTTGGATATCGTAATGAAGAAAGTGTAGCGTTTATGCCAAATTTAGATACTGTATTCATATTGCACAAGCCCTGATGGCACATATTGGTCTTGTTTTTTTTTCAATCGACAATCGTTTTTCTTTAATAGGCAAAAATTCTTATAAAGAATGACTTTTGCTCGAGAAATTGAAGTTTCGGTCCATTTGTCCTTTTGTATACCTCATTGCCGGACATACCGTAGGATACAGGTAAAATGAAATAAGAAGGTCCATTTATTTTAACTTGTAATATTATGTAATATGCGGAGCAATACGTAGGTACCTAAGAATAAAATCTCTAAAAATGTAAAAACAAAATTATTGGTATTCATTTCATAATACTCACATTAAATTGATCTCCACATACATAAATAGCACTGTTTTTCAATTAGTTATTCTCCACATTTCTTCTGCATACTCTTAGCAATTTTGTTTGACGATTTTCGTCATCAGGTCCAGGCACGCGAATGAAAAGTTGTTGGGATATTTCAAAGTTGAATTAGTACCTACACTGTGGCCTGTGGAAAAGTGCCATATTTAAAATACCATCCCCTTTTTTTCAAAAACTACGAAATAAACTAACTCAATGTCACTTCAGACTTCAAACATTCAAATGGTTGCCAAGGATACGCGTTATGACGTCAAAACTTTCCCGCGCTTTTTGTTTCGTTTTCTCATTTTCTCATTTTCTCAGCGTCGATGTCAACTTTGATCATTTATTGTAAAATAACTAGTGCGATTCGAGGGCTGATATTTGGTATACGATGTTTTTGGACATGAACGCACACTTAAATACAATTTAAAAAAAAATGGGCAAGCTCCCCATTATTGAAAGCATCCTTGACTCTAACTAATACTGTAGATAATAAAACTTCATGCTCATTTAGCAGCATGCCAACTTGCATCACTCTTGATGGAACATCCTCACTACGATCCGGAAATATAGTTGAATACTGTGAAGAAGAACGCTGAGGGCTTGTCGATGAAGTGGTATTGTCATGAAGACGAGTAGAAACATGTTTTCCAGTGGAATTTGCAAAACATAATGAAGAGTGGTGCTCCTTCGTGCAATACTTGCACCTTTTTTCGGAAGTACATTTGGGTAATTGGTGTGCAGTACCTGGGCAGTTCATACATGCTTTCTGTTTTTTTTATTATTTCATATGTTTCATGAGGTGATTTTTGTAAAAACATTGGACAGCGATAAATGATGTGTTTGTTGAATTGACGAAAAGTGCAGAACGATTTCGTCTATTGTAATTCGGAGATTTCAAGATACGAGGTGTGTTTGAGAAGGTAGCAGGTTTCTCATTATTACGAACTTTTCGAGGAACAGATTCTAAAGCAGTACATTGTTTGTTTACAAATGATTTCTCTTCTTGATATGTAGGAATTTCATTGGAGGCATGGATCGGTTCAAATGATTTCCTAGTTGCCGGGCATGTTGGAAAGAATAAAATTCCAATAGGTCTGTCCACAAAATTTAGTTTTTTATTTAAAATGGTAGATATAGGTGTAACATGAACCCCTAAGAAGTTTTTTAAAAAATAGTCAAATATTGTTTGCGTTATTAGCTGAACAAATTTGCCAAAACGCGTAGAGGCTAGAAAAAGAGTGTGACGTTACCTACGCGCTTATTCACTATAGTCATAGGTAACGTACTGTAGCCATAGATAAGGATAAATGAAATATGACTGGTGTTATACACGGTTCTGCATTATAAATAATACTATGGTGGCAAGAAAGTGGAGTTTTGTGCCTGAGTGCACAAGCCGACAAGTATAGAACGCTAACGAAAATTCTTGTGAGTAACCAATGCAGTCAGCGAAAAGAAAATTATGGTTTGCGGCCGTGAGACGGAATTTTGAAAACGTTTCAAAGCCGAAAGAAAAGACTTTGTCAACAACTACATATTATCAAAAACTACGTCACGTCTACCTGCGGCAAATTATGTGAATCTCCTTTGAGGAAAGCGTTCTTCATATTTGCGAAGAATATATAAACTTTCCTGATAATTAATGGTAATGCAGGCTCGTACACAAGAATTGAATATAAGTACGTTCCGTCTTCCTAGCAAGTATCTGACGTCATAGTGCGTTTTGTTCGCTAAACCGAAACACTCATTTTCAACGGCTGCTGTTATATTTAGGATTGATTTTTTTGCAAGCACACATCGAATATAGTTATTATCGTATCGAAATCTTTGTTTTACAATACTTTTAATGTATATTGATTTTTTTGTGGACAGATCCATTGTCCGGGTCCAAATGTAAATTCTTCAAAGCAGCTAAATTTTTTAAAAAGGTATCCATCAGGTTGCGAAGTGCAGAAACGTTTTCAGTGGAAAGACATGGAGAATTTTGAATCTCACGCAAATGTGTTATAGCTCTCAAGCGACGATTGTCATATCTCTCAGATAAAGTATCATAAGCAATGATGTGATTCTCATTGGTAATGGGTAAATCTGCAACAAGATCCAACGGTGGTCCTTGCAATGAATGCAATGATGATAATAAATAATTGAATTTCTCTATATTGGATAGAGACCAATTTGTATGTATGAGTTGAATGTTTGTTAGAATGTGGGAAAAAGTTTTCGATCTCCTCTGAATGTCATTAATTGAATTTCAGGCAAATGGCGAGAATCATTGAATGAATTTCCAGCTATAGGGTGCTATTGTGATTATAGGTGTTTGTTGCAAAATACCAGATTCCTCCAACTGCATTCCAAATAATTCATAATGACACGTCTCGATCTCTTGAGACCTCTTGAAAAAATCATCAAATATTTTACTGTGCGATTGCACTTTTTCTTGGTCTGATGCTATGAGAGCCAATAATGTATTATGTTGCTTCTCGAAGTCTTTGCATATCTTTTCGAAACTCCTGAAACTCACTTTGAATTTAACGTGCAATGAAATATAAGCTTTAGCTTGGGTTGAATTATTGTAGAGAATTTGTAATTGGTTGATTGCTGATTGCCTCAATACTTCGGCCCGAGCAATCTTTTCCTCATTTGAAGGTATGATAAACAAAACTGGGGTATATTCTTGAACTACAATCTTATAACTTCCCAATATGCACTGGTATATGAAGTCTAAAAATGTACTGGTCCTGATAGCGGTTCTTATCTTGCCGTACTGGAGCAAAAAAATCCGGAATGTGGCAGGCCGCGCGACGCGACAACCACAAATTGGAATGAAATCTGAATGTTTATTCAACAGCTTGATTTGTTCTGGTGTTATATTCCGCAATTGAAAAAACGCATGCTTGTAATTAAAAACCTTTCAAAATATAGGACACCCACACAATTTTCAACGAATCCGGCTCGAAGGACCAAATGTTTGGGGACGATTAAGTGGACTGTATAATTCTATGACTTTCTGGTTCTTTTCAATAGATTCGTTGTGGAATCGGAGGGCTATCAATATTTTTTGAGTTGCACGTAATAATATATCAATATGTAAAATGATCAAAAATGGAAAAGGGTTGTAATAAACTGAACAGTATTTAATTCATTATGTACAGTATAATATCGCAAGCAGTCAGTATAATATTGTAGAAGACTCAGTATTTCTGTTAAAAATGATAAGTAAAAATGGAATTTTTGAGCAGTAAAAGTACTATTTGGCCTGTATTTCTATGTTCACTATTGTGATTCTAATGGTCAGTGAAAATTTATGAAATGTAAGTATGACTTAGCTGGTAATAATTTCACAAATGTGCAGTAAGAAATAATAAATGGCCAGTTTGCGATAGTCAGTAATAATTTCAAATAACTCAAACTAACCCAAACTTGATACACATAATACCAATACAGAACACGTCAATTATGATATATAATGATAATTGTAATGTTAACTTAGTGCTATCCAACGAGCCGCTGCATATTTTTATCAATTTCGATCACCAACACAAACTAACCCAAACTTGATCCACATAAAACCAATACACAACACGTCAGTTATAATATATAATAATAATTGTAATGTTAACCTAGTGCTAACCAACGAGCCGCTGCATATTTTTCATCAATTCCTATTACCAACACAAACTAACCCTAACTAACCCAAACTTAATCCGTCTCTCATAAGAACCTATCTGACTACTTCATCATGACATAAAGGCAGAGTGTTTTCTCTTTACAAGTTGTGTTTCGTTCCGTTGTAAAAATGTTTGTATTTATACGAAATAAAATATATGACCAACCATTCATTATTTTACTGTCGCTTCATTAATTTTATGGACTGTCCATTATTTTCACCAGGCATTTACTAATTTACTTGATCGTTTTTTATGATGCTGACTCTTGATTATTTATATCTACCATTTATTGTTTTTACTGACCACTTATTCATGTTACTGACCCTTCATTATTTTTACTGACCATTTCTTTATATTACTAACCGTTAATTATCTCAACCGACAATTTATTATTATACTGACCCTTCATTATTTTTACTGACCATTTCTTTATATTACTAACCGATAATTATTTCAACCGACCATTTATTATAATACTGACCATTTATTATTTTTACTGACCACTTCTTTATGTTACTGACCCTTCATTATTTCAACCGACCATTTATTATCATACTGACCAAGGGAAATAAAATAATGGCAAAGAGTACTGTCCATAAAATTGAAATACTGACCATTTAATTTGTTGCCAATGGAAAATGTCTTGATTAAGACTCGACTTACCCAAGGATAAGGTTGATAAGGATCTTTCACTATTGTATCGAGATCGATAAGGTGTATTGATTGATTGCAAACGGTGCATATCAATTTCGTAATAAATAACGTGGTCCAGGGACCATAAAGCGGAAAATCACGGGATTTCTCTATACAGGTGTCCCAGCAAGGGTGGCCACCGGCCATATCTCAGAAACTACTGGACCTGAAAGTTCAGGAAAAAAAATATGATCACTAAAGTGTCCACGAGAAAATGCTGGAAAATATTTTTAACTTCAAAATTTTTCCGCTAGGGGGCGCAATCAAAGCTTAAATATTAAAATTCGAAATTTCTCCGGAAATTCTCAGATTGAGGTATATCTTTATCAACATGGTTAGAAAACCTAGACAATTTCACGTCTTTTTGGTACAGGGCTCATTGGCGTACCGATCTTCGTGTGAGTTGGGGAAGGTAGTGAAAGTGTAATTGTTCAAGTGGCTGTAACTTATAAACGACTTGTCCGATTTTGTTGCGTATAGGCTTGTTTGGAAGATAAATGTGAGTACTTTCGTATATCGTATCCAGTGATGCGTGATTGTCTCCAGAAAAGTTGGTAGAAGGCGTAATTTGAATTAAAAACTGTCATTTTCGTTTCACCGCAAAAATTTAAATGGTACGGTATAATTCTGATAACAGAATCGAAATGAAGATCAAATTTACAAGAAAAAAAAAAAAAAAAAAAACCTTAAAAACCTTAAAAACCTTAAAAGATTAAATTTTACATAATTTGGACTAGTTATTATTATCAGAATTATACCATACCATTCAAATTTTTGCGGTAAAATGAAAAACACTGTTTTTAATTCAAGTTACCCCTTCTAGCAACTTTTCTGGAGACAATCACGCATCACTGGATACGATATACGAAAGTACTCACATTTATCTTCCAAACAAGCCTATACGCAACAAAATCGGACAAGTCGTTTATAAGTTACAGCCACTTGAACAATTACACTTTCACTACCTTCCCCTACTCACACGAAGATCGGTACGCCAATGAGCCCTGTACCAAAAGACGTGAAATTGTCTAGGTTTTCTAACCATGTTGATAAAGATATACCTCAATCTGAGAATTTCCGGAGAAATTTCGAATTTTAATATTTAAGCTTTGATTGCGCCCCCTAGCGGAAAAATTTCGAAGTTAAAAATATTTTCCAGCATTTTCTCGTGGCCACTTTAGTGATCATATTTTTTTTCCTGAACTTTTAGGTCCAGTAGTTTCTGAGATATGGCCGGTGGCCACCCTTGCTGGGTGTATAGCACGGTAGCACGGTAGGTAGTCCCGATTGTCGTACTCCTCTCAGATAATGTCACTCGTTCCTGGTCATCTCATGGATACCGGGGGTGATCCATTGGTGATGCATGATGGTTGTTGTATCAGTTGGGTAATTAGGAAACAGGAACAAAGGGAAGAATCCGAGCAAGATACAATTGTAATTTAACAACAAAAACCGAAAATTTGGATTTGCAAGCAGCGCAATTCCAAAATACAAAACAAACATAAAACAAATAAAGTGGGAACGAAACACACGCATGTTTCGTGTTATTTGTAAAAATTTTTGTCAACTTCATAAAGATCATAGTTCTAAATTTCTTGAAATAGATGAGTTAAGTAGACCTCATCAGGAATCCCTCGAAAAATACTTTTGAAATTGCCCCTGTAAATTTGAATATGTCAGAAATATAGACTTCATCAGATTTGTTTTGATTCGCGTGAGATAACGTTTTCTTGAGTACCTAAATGTTTAAAAGAAAAACCTTTGAGTGAGAATGCCAACTATTTTTCATTTTCCTTTCCTCGAGTAGCTATCAAGTAGAATAAAGTGCAAGTCACAAATGATACGATTGACCAGTTAACAACCATAACATCTTATTGCAAAAACATGAAAAAAAATTTAAATTATCACAAAAGAAAACCAGTGCAAATGCTCAGAATGCCCACTGCGCCGTCGGGTTGTTGGCAAGGCACTCCTATCTGTTTGACACTTCCAAGTTCACAGGGGCAGTTTCAAAAGTATTCCTAGAACTATTTCTTAAGTCTACATAACTCTTCAATTTTGAAAGATTCAGAAAAAATTATACAGTGCGGCTCTAAAAGGTCCCCCCTCCCTTTTAATGTGTGCACCAAAAATTTTGAAACTTGGCATACTTCAATTGCTGTCTTAATACTACTTTTTGATGTTACTGACGTACTTTTAGTATTCAAGATGGCGGCTGGGCGCCATTTTGAAACATTTTTTTAAATGGAAAGGGGGATCGTGTGACACCTCATTTTGAAGATCCTGATGAATACTTTATAACCCTAGAATATTGAGTCGATTCAATTCAAAAGATGCTGGAAATATTCTTGACATAAAGTTTGGGTTAGAAATCAATGACAAAAATGTCAAAAAAGCATCTTTCAGGTATATAGGCATAGTATAATAAACAACAAGTAGCGACAGCTCCATATATCTGTGGTCAAATTTCGTTCTGTCTCAATGACAGAAATTCGCCTCATTTATACCCTGCAAAACGGTATTCTAAATCAAGACTTTGAAACTTCGCATAAATCTTTAGACATACTGCATAGTAGGAAATCGTATTGTATAACTTGATTGATGATTCACCTATGTGTCGGTATCATTGAAATCATGGAATCGGCTACAGTATGGTTTTATTTCACATTTCATAAGGTTAGCAGTGTATAAATGAGGCGAATTTCTGTCATTGAGACAGACGAAATTTGACCACTTTTATGTATATGGAGCTGTCGCTACTTGTTGTTTATTATACTATGATATAGGGAATGCTACTTGACGTTTAAAAAGATATTGCCCTAGAAAAAGTTGCAATTTAACGAAAAATGCTGAAATCAGGTGAACAAAGTGGCATCAACCTGATGTGCGCATTTTTGTTATTTTGATAGTATATTCGAAAAATATCCAATTTTTTCTCATCTGTGTGAGGAATTTTTAACGACACTGCCAAAAAATCTATCAGACATTAAAACAATCACGGTAACCAGGCACTTTTTCGAGGTCAATATCTTTTTATACGTCAAATTTAGGTATAGGGAATGCTACATAGAAAATATTCGTAATTTTTAGGAGAATATAAAAATCAAATAAAAAAGAAGGGTTCTCATTTGAAATAAGAAAGTTGGACCACGCCCAGACTTTCTCAGGCACCCTGTATATGCGAAATAAAGTTTTTTGAAAAATTCACTTGAAATCATCATTCTTTTAATCGAGACACTTTTTCCAGGAACGTCAAGTAAAAAAGATAAGGGGAGTGTCAATATATAAAGAGAAACCCTGTACAAAAATCAAATAGAAACAATACTCATGTTTTTTTTTTGAAAAAAAGATCATGATAGTCGTAGCTTATTTTTGGCGCACATTGTATCCATTGCCTATAGCATAAGGTCTATTACGCTAACGACTGCAGTGAAAGTGGTAGCTATAACTCCTCCAAATTGTCAACTTCCTGTTTTCTCAAACGGTATAATTTGATAAAATATATATCTAACATTTAAAATACATCATCGGCGTCAAATCGTTTTCTCTCCACATTTTCAATCAAACTACAAACTACCACCTACTGTAAACGCCAAACAACTTTCGATCTACGTCATCGTTGCCACTAAGCTAGTTGTTATGAAGCTTGCTGGTGACCAAATTTGGTCACCTGCAAATCACATTATAACTCGCTTGGTGGCAATTGTGACGTGAATCGAAAGTTGTTTGGCATTTGCTGTATATACTCGTATGCCATCGCGAATTTATTTTGATATGGACATATAAATACTCAGAATCACTCAAAGTCGAAAAATTGCCTGAATTTGTATTCATAAGGATGTACATATTGACAACTAACAGTCAACAAAAATCTACGACGCAAAACGCTAAGCGAGGATCAAAAACAGCATCCAATAAGCCAATTGAGAGATGTTTTCATATTGTGACGTCATATTCGCTAAGCGACTCGAATGGCTTTGTGTTTTTGGACAACGGGAATAAGGTTCCCCCAGGGGTCCCTCTTTCTTTAATAGACGTGCAATCAATGTTACCGAATATATACTTCATGGTTATGATATCTCAATGGATAATTTGCCTTTGATTTATTTATTTTTATCCACCAATAAGCAACTTTCAAGAACAGGATATTTGCGGTTTAGCTATCAAACTGCGGCAAATGCCCGCTTCATTGAGTTGCAAAATTATATTTAATATGTATTGTGATCACATTTGATTTATAACAAACTAATATTTCGTGATAATGTTTCATCCATATAATAATATCACCAATAAGAATATGAGAAAAGAGAAACATATTTGAAGAAAAAGGTACCGAAGATGTTGAAGCAGTTATGAGGAATTTGATTCCTCCGACCTGTGAGCTTTGTAGGCTGATATGGGACGACCCTCGACAATTAATATTATCGACCCGCTCCATTATTCTTCGACAACAATGACAACAGTGCAGGTTGTTGCACTTCTTCAGAATTTTTATTGTGAAAATGATACATCTTATCACCAATGCGATATTTGAATTCCTAATACTACTAAGTCTTACTTAAGTTCATTAATCTAGTAGGATAACGATGTCCAGAATAAAAAGATCCATATAAGATCCTCTACTACCTTATCTTGGAAGATATGCGATTTACGAGAAAAAGTTAAATATGATGTCTTATTGTTTGTAACGGAACTTTATTGATATATTATATGTTACAGTGAATGTTAGAAATTCAGTGAAAGCTAGCTTTTACTAGTTGATGCTAGCAATTACTTGATTTCTTAGGAAATGTTAAATTTTGAAGAATATTGTACACTTTAACTAGTGAATGTTGGAGAAACTTTATCAAATCAACTTTTACTGAAAGCAGTTAGGAAAAGTACTTTTTAAAACTTATCTCCGCCCTTTAACTAACCCAAGGTGCACGGGGCACTTAATGATGTCGCTCACGCGACATCAAAATTTTTGCCAAACCCAAACTAACCCAAACTAACCCAGACTAACCCCTACTGAGAATACTTAAGTATTTTCTATAATACGGTATCTGAACAATGTTCACAATGTACACCTGCGATTCATAACTATCGTATTTTCCCGAGCTTATGATCTGTCGGCGAATTCCAACTCGGACCAAAAAGGATATTTATAATTACGATAATAATTTTCAGTGTAGCAGCTTTCACTAGAAAAGTTACGTGAATGCTAACAATTACTAGTAAAAGTATGATGAAGTCGAGCGAATTCAACTTCCACTAGCTAAATGTTTCCAAATTAGGAAAAGCTCACTTTTCCTAGTAACAGTTAGCTTTTACTGATTACCAGGTTTTACTGTGACATATATACAGGGTACGTCACAGTAAGTGGCCTATTAAAATATCTCGGGAAAGCGATTGGGATTCTGAAAATTTGTAGAGAGAGATTTTTGGAGATGCTTTTTTCAAATTAAATAATGGTGACGTTGCGCGACTTCCGGCTATACCGGAGGTTGGTGTCAACTCGCTTGTTTCAAATAGAACACTATATATTATTACATTTTTGGATTCTACGTAAAATTCTAGGTTTTATGTATGATGTCCTATACCTAAGCATAAGCGTTTTTGAAATATTTGAGTTTTCATGTCAGAAATGACGTTTGTAGGTTCCTATTTAAATGTAAATTTTTCGTGTGAGAAAGCCTTTATTGTTTAATTTGTATTGGATTTCTTGTTAAAAGGGACCTACTTTAAGATATTTTTCACAATATTTTGATAACTATTATTACAGGGTGGCCCAAAAATAAGATCAAAAATGGGATTAGGAAAACTGCCAAAAATCCATTTTTTCAATTGGCAAAAATGAAGATGAGTTTGTGTAAGATTGCCCATTCCAAAAATCCTTTTTTTTTGAATTTTGGAATGGACAATCTTATACAAACTCACCTTTATTCTCAATACTAAATAAGATAAAATGATGAAAATTGGAGGTTTCCATTTGAAAAAATTGATTTTTGGCGGTTTTCTGGATTTTATTTTTGATCTTATTTTTGGGCCACCCTGTAATAATATATATCAAAATATTGTGAAACATCTTTTAAAGTAGGTTCTTTTCAACAAAAGATCCGATACAAATTAAACAATAGAGGCATTCTTATACAAAAAATTTACATTTAAATAGAAACCTGCAAACGTCATTTTTGACATAAAACCCAAATATTTCAAAAACGCTTATACTTACTTAGGTATAGGACATCATCCATAAAATCTGCCTAGAATTTTACGTAGAATCCAAATACGTAATAATATATAGGGTATTCCATTTGAAACAAGCGAGTTGACGCCTACTTCCGGTACAACCGGAAATCGCGTAACGTCACTATTATTTCATTTGAAAAGAGCATCTCCGAAAATCTCTCCCTTCAAATTTTCAGAATCCCAATCGCTTTATTTCCCGAGATATTCTAATAGGCCACTCACTATGGCGTACCCTGTATATATATTTGGCATAAACAGGATTGTTGACTCTGGATCCATGCTGGAACATACAACATTCAGCAGAGAGTTTCTTATGAATAAAATTTTCACTGATTTTCACAGTAATCACAATGTTGAGATGCCTCGGCTCAAACGCTAAAAAAATATTTGGATATACCTATTTATGACTTATCACAAAACATAGGTACCTACCAGAATCTAGATAGATTTGGTTATCTCTGCAAGTATATACATTATATTATAGGCCATCATATGACAAATCTTCATGACTGGGAAATTAAGTGACAATTTGTTGATGAAAACTTCCAACTTTTTCACTTGATGGATATATTATAATCACAGAACACATGTGTTCTGTGATTATAATCCATCCTGAGAGATTAGCCAGATTATTCTTTTTACTTAACTTCATTATACCTCTTACTACTATAACCATTTACATCACTGATAAAATAAGTGAAAATGTTTGATATTTTTCCACTTGCCAGACATAGAGTGGGTCCAGAATAAAATGATGTACATGGAGATATTGGAGACGGTAAGAGATACGACGTCGCTTGAAAAAAAGAAAAGTTGCGTATTTGTATGCCCAAAAATATTTGTCCTTTGTTTTATTTTGAATCGATATCGGAACGTAGATACAGGGTGAAAAAGGAAAATGTCCATTTTTGGAAAACCACAATATTTAGTTGGCCTACAATTTTTTTTGACGCCGTTTTTAGAATCGTCGTATCCTCTTACACATATCCTAAAAAGAAAATATTAGCTTGTATAATAGGCAAAATATTGTGGTTTATTGAAAATTTACCTTTTCCATTTTCTCCTTTTTTGGGCATACAAATACGCTACTTTTCTTCCATTCAAGCAAAGTCGTATCTCTCATCGTTTCCAATAACCCCATATACTACCCTGTACAGGGTGTTTCCGTATATTTCGTCTGCAGACTAACTGGCTTATTATGCAAGATAGATAGGGACTTTAAATACAAAGTTGGTAGGTATTAACATGAAAAGTAAAAAAAAAAATATTTTTTCGTATACCGGGTGCAAAATTGTGGCAGACACAACTTGCATTTTTTTAAATGGAACACCAACTTTGTATTTGAAGTCCCTATCTATCTTGCATGATAAGCCAGTACAACATTTTATTCTGGACACGCTGTATAATCCATCTTTAGAGATTAGTCAGGCTTTTTCAAATGTTTTGGAATTCGGTACGAGTCGATATGCAGGTGTAATGCATCTTTTAAAAATATTTTGATGATTGCAGCGTTGCCACACTGGTTTTTCCTAGTAACTTCCTTATTTCAAATGAGACACTCTGTATATTATTTGATTTTAGAAATTCTGAATAACTTTTATAGAATATTTTATGCACCTAACGATGATAGATTCTTGAATATTTGTAATTTTATTTAGAAAATTACAAATGTCATTGATTTTTCAAAATAAGATTTGTCAGTAACAATAAAGTACTGGGTCGTGCAAATTTGACAGCAGTCTCTTCAAATATCAAAATATATATAGACTATTCCAAATATTTCAATAATTCTACATGGTGTGCAAAAACTCCATCACATTTCACATTATCTCTTGACTCGATTTTTCCACTCACTGAAACTCGATTTTATCAAATGGAACGCCCTGGATTTAATGTTTGCAGTGAACTTAGCATTCAGTTTTGATTAAAAAATGTTAACCTTGTCCTACACCTATCTTCAGCCATTTTTGAAATGTACAGTGTGTCTCAAAAGTCCCAGAATGTCCAATTATCTCACTTGATATTGGGACATACCTTATGAAGCTTAGAACTAAAAGGCAAAACAACATTCTGCATTCGATGGACGTACCGGCGAAGTTGCCAGATGTTCCATGCATTATCAAGAATTCAGTGTCAAGTTTCTATTTTCAAATTGGATACCCACTTCAACTATTATATTTATTGCTGTTTTCCTGCGTAATTTGCTGTTGCCAAAATTGAAAATATATTTCAAATAAGGAAGTTTGGTGGAACATTGAGTTTCAGGAAAATGCTGAGTTCTTTATTTCAATTCATGGGGAGGTAATAGCTACGAAGTTCATGCGATGCTAGTACCTCAATGAGTACGTATTGTACGTATTGCTTTGAAACGACAAAATCTCCCATGAATCCGATCTCATCGGTGGTGTATTCTATTCTGCCGATATTTTATGTAAAGGCTTCTCTGTAGTCACGTATTTTCTAATTTACATAGAAACGGTTCAAGATAGAGGGTCAAACCAAAAACCATATTGAAAAGAATCTTCCTTTGCATGATTCTATAGTCATAAAAAACGGGTGGTACATTTCTTTAAAAAAAAAGGTCTTTTTTTAGACGATTTTTTAGAAAAGTAAGACACGAAATTACGAAAATACCACTACAGAATCTTGAATTCATCCTTTCTCTTTCCAAAAATATAAGAATATCTGGGTATTCTACTATAATTAAATGGATTTTGTTAAGAATTAAGAGTCGAACAGTGATAACTGAAGTTGATGTTTTTATGAATGACAGTGACAACAAATACGAAAATCTAACTAGTGACCACATTGTCAATTATTTTGCAATATATTCAACACTTCCTCTCAAAATAACTTATATCATCTGGTCACTGAACAACTCCGTTTTTCGGTCTCACTCCCAACATTGATCTTAACATGTTGAATCTTGCCCATGTTAAAGGTTTTGTCATGATATCTGCTACTTGAAATTGGCCACTCACATGTTCAAGTTTAATTAAACCCTCTAGGACCTTTTCTCGAACAAAATGATACTTAATATCAATATGTTTTGATCTCTTGTGAAATTCAGGATTTTTGGCCAATCTGATAGCACTTGGATTATCCACAAGCAGTGAAGCAATAAAATTGAGCATGTCTGTCACGTCCCTTAGCAAACATGTCAACCAAATTACTTCTTTAACACCTTCACTAGCGGCTACGTACTCAGCTTCGGTAGTTGAGAGTACAACACTTCTTTGCTTTTGACTAGACCAAGTGATTGCACCTCCAGAAAACTTGCACACAACATCAGTTCTGGAACGTCTCGTAATCAAATCACCAGCAAAATCGGCATCGCAGAAAGCTTAAACCTTCCTGTGATTTAGTTGAGTCATAAAATATTCCATAGTTCATAGTTCCTTGCAAGTATCTTAATATTCTTTTAACCATGTTCCAATTTGATAATGTTGGCTTCTCCAAAGATTCTGATACTAGACACACTGCATAGGTCAAATCTGGACGTGTAGCCATCATCAAATACATCAAACTACCCACTGCTTGGCGATATGGAACTTCTTGAGAATCAAGTTCAGTTTCATCTTCTGCAACACTTTTCTCAATTGGGGTTTTCACAGCATTACAACTTGACATACCAAATTTGTCCAATACTTTTTTTGCATATGCTGCCTGATTTAGAAAAATTGAACCATTTTCTAAATGTGTTATTTCCATTCCCAGGAAATATTCCAAATTTCCAACTTTTATCTGAAATTCTTGTCTAAGTTTGTCAAAAAATTTCAACATGTCACTTTGACTTGACGCTGCCATTAATCCATCATCAACATATAGGGTGATCAATAACTTTCTGTTGTCGTCAAAATGTACAAACAAACATGGATCTGCACTGCTACACACCATCCCCTGCTTCGTCATGAATTCAACAAATCTTTCATTCCAGCATCGTGGTGCTTGTTTTAAACCATATAAGCTTCGATCCAGTTTGCAAACTCTTCATATCCGTCTGGTTGTCTCATATACACCTCTTCTTGAAGTTTGCCATATAGAAAAGCTGTTTTTACATCAAATTGCAAGAGTTCTAATTTTTCAGCTGCTGCCACGCTTAGCATAGTACGAACTGTGTCAAATCTTGCAACAGGACTAAAAGTCTCTTTATAATCAACACCAGATTTTTGAGTGAAGCCCCTGGCTACTAGTCTGGCTTTGAATCGGTCCAAGGTATCATCGGCTTTGATTTTTAATCTGAAAACCCACTTATTATCCTACCTTCTTTCCTTTTGGAAGCTCTACTAGGTGCCAGGTCTTATTTTCTTCCAACGACAGTATTTCCTCCTCCATTGCTTCACGCCACTGATCTGCTTCTTTGGATTCTATTGCTGTTTTGTGAGACGTTGGTATATCGCCCTCAGCAACCATGACATAATCTTGCATCCATGAAGGACATCTAGACTGACGTTTTTCAAGTGTTTCGATTGCAACTTCTTGATCAGACCTACATTGATTTGAATCATCAGATAATACTTCCTCTGAAATTTCTGGTTCTCTTCTACTTGATGAATCTCTTTGATTTATGATTTCGGCAATTTCATCATCTACTATCTCACATTGTCTTTCTTCCTCTTCATATTCAATATCAGATCTACTGTAGTTCATGGTTATATCCAACTTTCCTTTAGAAAACGCCACTACTTTTTCTGGTTTATCCTTTTCTGATTTGAATATGACATCTCGAGATAGTATAACTTGTCTGTCTTTCGCATCCAAACACGATATCCATCCTTGTCGCCACAGTACCCGACAAAACAACCCTCTTCGCTCTTCTTGTCCCATTTACGACGGCGTGGTTTTGGTACGTGAACAAAACAAGTAGTACCAAATACTCGTAAATGATCCAAGCTCACAACTTCTCGTCCTGTCCATAGTTCAACCGGAGCTTTTTCTTCGACGGTGGTTGCAGCTGTTCTATATAAAACATAAGCTGTTGTAGCGATTGCTTCTGCCCACAATTTTATTGGTACATCTTTGGCATGTATCATGGATCGTGCACTTTCAACCAATGTGCGATTCTCTCGCTCTACCACACCGTTTTGCTCTGGTGTTACAGGCATTGAATTTCTCAAATTAATACCCCTGGATTCAAGAATTTTCTTCACATCGTGATTGTCAAATTCTTTACCACCATCACTCATGAATTCTTTTACAGCATGACCCATTGTCCTCGCTTCATTCATGAACGTTCTCAGGCATTCTGCAACTTCAGACTTTTTCTTGATGAAGAAGACACGTCGAAATCTTGAAAAATCATCTTTGAAGCAAACATAGTATTTTGCCCCACCCAAAGATTCTTGTTCCATTGGTGCACAAACATCGGCATGAATAAGTTCACCAACTACTTTTGGTCTGTAGTCTTCTCTCGTACCGAAACTCCGTCTGTGCTGTTTTCCATACACACAACCATCACAAAAATCCTCTTGATTTTTCACATTCATTCCATATTTCTTCAAAACTGACTTCACATGACGTTTATTTTGGTGACATAAACGTTCATGCCATAGCTGTACAGTGTCTTCTTCAGAGGCTACATGTATTTCTGCACTAGCTCTTGGTAAAACCACTCTCAAATTTAATGCATACAACCCTCTGTCAGTCTTCTTTCCAGTCATACAAGCGACCCCATTCTTCATAAATGTGCAACCATGTTTATTGGCGTGAAAATTGAACCCTCTTTCCATATTTCTACTCACAGAAAACAAGTTTCGTCCAATCTCAGGCACATACCATACATCAGCCAAATAATTTTTGGTCCATTTCCTGTTGATCCACATTTCTACGTTGATTATTCCACAGCCATGAGCAAAAATTATTTCTTTGTTTCCAACTGTGACTTGTTTTGGCATCGAAAAAGCTTCATACGTTGAAAAATACTCTTTTCTGTAAGTCATGTGTGCAGACGCTCCAGAATCAGCCAACCACAATGCTTTTTCATCATTCATATCAATTATTGTACAAACAAAAGCATCTCTATTTGACTTTTCTTTCTTCTGATTTTCTAGCTCTTGCTTCATTGGACAATTTTTAACAAAATGGCCAACCACATGACATCGAAAACACTTTTTCTGTCTCTTGGGTTCTTTCTTACCACTTTTTGCCATTAACGCACTGGAATCATTGGATTTTTCAGGTAGTCTCATCTCAATCAACCTCAGTCGCTCCATCAATTTATTAACTGTTCGTTCTTCTACAGGAACTGATTCCCAAACACTCTTGAATTCAAAATATTCAGTAGGTAAGGTGGACATTATGCGACTCATCAGCAATAGGTCAGGCAATTCGACTTTTATTAGCCGTTTCAGTTCATCATTTAACTCGGCAAAATTACGTTGTAACCTTCCAATATACGTGGCAATATTCTCAGTTGTAGATTTTTCACACGTGAAAAATAACTCCATCAGACGATCTACTCGTTGTCCTGAACTTTGTTCGTATATTGAAATTAACTTATCCCAAACTGATTTTGCTGAATAACATGTTGCAGTAAGTTCAACATTAGAATCATTCAATGAACTAACCAAGATTAACTGGGCTAATGCGTCGTGTTTTTCAAACTTTTTGCTTAAATTTTCGTACCTGGTTTTCTCTTCAGCTGATGCACCTTCTACTACACTTTCAGGAACCTTCCTCTCACCAATTACAATGTCCAGGACACCTTGATGTCGAAGAAGCAACGTAATTTGTCTTTTCCATTTCGTCCAGTTACTGGCTCCTTCAAGCTTCTCAATTTGAGCTTTAAAATCCATTTCTCTATAATATAGATTGGCTTATAACGTTACTGGGCCCATAACCTGTAGAATATCTGGGTACTCTACTATAATTAAATGGATTTTGTTAAGAATTAAGAGTCGAACAGTGATAACTGAAATTGATGTTTTTATGAATGACAGTGACAACAAATACGAAAATCTAACTAGTGACCACATTGTCAATTATTTTGCAATATATTCAACATATCTCAATAAGTTGAGAATTAACTTGAAAAAGAAGAAAATAGAACCTCTGTCGAGTACCTAAAATGGAATATTTAAATTTTTGGCTTTTTGGGTGGGCGGGATTTGGGGTGATCGTCAGCGGGTTTTGTCAGCAAGGGTGGAGACTGACCGGTCTTGACGACTAGACAAAATATTCGACACCGGAGATAATAATGATTAAATTTGGTCGTTCTTCTTATTTTACCAGTGCAAGGGTTTTCTGGCAAGTGTTTGATCGTTTGTGATAAAGGTGCGTTCTAAGTTTGGTGGATAATTTGAATTATAAATACTCATTCTTCATTCATTTTCACGACTTATTTTGCTAAAAACAATTTTTGTTTGTGATCATTTTTGACTGGTCTCCATAAATATGTAAATAGTTGGTAGGTATAGTGAAGAGGTTGGAGAAGACTACGACTACTAAAATTTTCCTCGGGCAAAAAAAATAACATTCTCTGGAGGAGAAAACTGTGAAAGGCAAAATTTGGATCAGGGAACTTTCCAGGAAATGAGAGAAGTATTTTCGAAGGAACTGGAGAGATCGGAAGATGATTTTCGGCACATTGAAAAAGATACCAGGCTTCAGGTGGATCTCAGTGGATCATCAGGGGAAACGATTCCCCAAAAAGCTAGTGAGAGCTCCGCTATTTGGGCAAGTGTGCAAAATGAAGCCATCCACTAGCTGCCCTTCCACTGTAAAGACGATTCTATATCGTAATTTTTAATCAAAAGTTAGTGGACTAAAAACAGAATGAGGATAGATCCAATGAAAAATTAGAAAGTCTATTGAAAGTGGCATTGAAAATTGTGGACTCTTCATAAACAAATGATAAACTACGCAATTTTGCAAAATAAAAAAGTATTTCAAAATTGAAAACACAAGCAAACTCTTGAAATATTAGGATAACATATTTTCCATGTTGTTCTAAAAACCTACAATGATGGAACAATATAAAATATCCAAGTAGGCGGAGGGTTTTTAAATTTTGCATTCTCACTCAGTTTTTCATTCTGAACCCCTATCTTACATTTTGTCGTATCTCCTTTGGAAGAAGCACTTCACTAGTTGTGAAAAATAGCTTCTAGTTTAATTTCCAAGACATAATTAGTTTTTCGAAGCTGAATTTATGACACATATTAGTTTCTATGCAAGAAGGGCTGAACCCTTTTCACCTATTGATTCGTTGATCCGGGGACATGGACATACTGTATACAGGGTGTCCCCTCAACTGGTCAAGACTTCAAGAGCATATTAAGGAACCATAGATAAGTGATTTGAGATATAACACAGATGGCCGCAAATGCGTCTTTTCCAAAATACAGGGTGCTTTTTTTACGAGAAAAAAATAAACGCCTTCGTTTTTTCATTCAATTTCCAGTGAAAAAGGTCTCTTGAGTTTTTCTCCTCGACGAGTAGAACAGTAAGATTTCCTACTGATCGCGAAACTGAAAATTTTTGGTTATCAACGCTTTCGAAGGGCACAAGTAGTGATGGTTTTTATTTGTTTTTACTCAAAAATGGTGCGTCGGAGAGAAAAAAGTCAATAGAGCTTTTTTGTTGACAATCGAATGAAGTTTCAGAAAAAATATTATTGTGTGAATTTGTGGTAGATTCAAGTCTGATTCTATGACTATTAATGTTTTCTTGGTAATAATAGGTTATTGTGTTTTCTTTGCTCTACCAAAAAAAAAAAATATTAATTCTTCATGATAAAAAATCATGATTTGGTTTGGTTTGTTTCGATCCGGATTTCTCATTCTCACCTACCTTCTTCAAATAAACTGTGAAGTCACAAAAAAGTCACTCCATCCATTCCACAACTCACAACTGGTGAACAGGGTTATTGATTTTATTTTGACCCCCGCGGTAGAAAAAAAAATTCAATACAAAAGTTTTAGGTTTTTTTCACGTAGTATCTTTTGGTAATAGCGAAAATGAAAAATCGACTCTACAACATTGGAAACATTGATGAAGTTTTATTTTTTTTTTAAAATGGAATGGCCAAAATGATAGATCTTTTTTCCTGATTGCAAATATATAATATATTATGTGGGCATTTGATTTGGTCGTTTTTGCGTCTTATGAAAATCACATTACATTGATCTGGATTCTACCGTATTAGTCCAAGGCGAGGTCCAAGGGGCAGTGAAATTTATTTCGACTTATTTTCCCAGTCGCTGTATTTGAATGAATCTGTTCTTTTAGTGACAAAAACCAACAATGTTTGAGTTTAGCTAAAATTTCTGGGTGGGTTCAATGTGACTTTTAACTTGAATAGCGCAAAATCGGTAGAACTAAATACCAACATACAGTATGTCCTCGGATGAGGTTTACAAGAGGTGAAATGAACCAAAAAATGAAAGATACGACAAAAATTAATTTTTGATTAAAGTTTTTGCTTGGTCTAAAACTAGGAGGTACGATGAGAAACTTGATTTTTATTATACAGGGCGTTTCAAAAGTGTAAAAACAAAAAATTAAACAGGAGCAAACAGTCATTTTTTGACCTGTTAACCTGATAAATAGAAAACTTGCTTTGAATTTAGTCCTAACCCTGGATCCAAACTGACTGAAGGACATTTGAATCTATGAAAATTCTAAAAGATTGAACAATTTTGCAAGTCAGCATTTTACTACTTTCATTATGACTATTATACCTACAACAACAACAGGCAATCATGTACAGGTAAAAAATCAATAATATGCGAGTGGTAAAATGCGGACTTGCAAAATTGATCAATTTTTCAAAATTTTCATAGATTCAATTTTTTTTTAGTAAGTTGGGATTCAGGGTTAGGACTAAATTCAGAGCAAGTTTTTTATTCATCATTTCACGTTAGGCCAAAAAATGATTGTTTGCTCTTGTTTAATTTTATGTTTTTACATTTTCAAGACGCCCCCGTATAATAAAAATCAATTTTCTCATCGTAGCTCCTATTTTTAGACCATGCAAAAACTTTTATCGAGAATAACTTTTTGTCTTATTTTTCAATTTTTAGTCCATTTCACCTCTTGTTTTCCCCATCCGTGGGCATACTATATATTATATATTTTTGGAATCAGAGGAAAAAGATCTATCATGTTAGCCAATAATAAACAGATTGTTTCATTTAAAAAATTTAACTTAAACAATTTTTTCTATGTAGTGGAGTCGATTTTTTATTTCCGCTATCACCAAAAGATATCACGTGAAAAAACCTAGAGCTTTTGTACTTGAAGTTTTTTTCCACCACTCATAATAAGAGCTGTAGGTGAGGGTCAAAGTATAATGAATAACCCTGTACTTGGGTCTTTTTCATCATATCCCACAAGCCACAAGCCACAAGTGACAAAGCCTTTCCACCCCCTTTCCCAAATATTTGAACTCTAATATAACAACTCACTAACCTTTGATCCAGTTTTTATAAATAGGTTGGAATTTATTTTTCCACAGCGTTCGTGAAATCATTTTATAATAATAGTCAGGGAGTCTTTTTTGATCCGTGATCATTGATTAAAAGCAGGATATACCTAAATTCTAAACTTGGCAAAATTACCTCAATTTCGCAAAAACATAATATAAACAAGGAAAACAAAACATTTTTGTATTCAGAACGTTACCTTAATACCTATCTTTCTGAATAAAAAAACACATAGGTACTTTTCGGTGAAAGAGCTCGAAAATCGGTACATCTAATAATTATTATTGAAAATTGATCTTTGCTATGGCTGTGGTCAAGCGGCTGTTTTAAAAGTGGAAGGGATTTGCTGAACCCCGCTCCTTGGTACCGCATAATTTTTGCTCCGCTCACCCCCGCCGGCAGCACTACCCGGCGAGTCGGCAGAAAACGCACTCTTAACCACATAATAATATGGCCTTGTGGAATAGGTACTCGGAGAAAACAAGCAAATATTCAAACTCGCAAATCCAAATTAATTTCGAATTCTTGAAAAACATCACTTCAAGGACCGTTAAATTACCCATGAGTTTAGCTGACCGGCACCTTGCTGAACACTTTTATTTGACCTGCAGTAAGCCGTAAGCAGCAACATAACCAGTAACTCATAGACCGGCCCTAAGTAAAACTTCAATGTATAGCGTCATCAAAAATAGCTCGAAGTAAAACTTTATCGTATAGCGTCATCGAACATAGCTCTAAATCTGCCTAATATGTATCTTGAATATAACTTCGTCAAGTCTTTCATGTGTGACGGTGAACTTCTTCCGCTACCTGTGGTATTCAATATCATGAAGTCAATCAACTCTGTTCTTTCTGTGAGTTGGTTTCTCAATTTTATATTGGTTTATCCAAAGTACCCCAATTCAAAATGTGTGCAATTTAAACACAGGTGAATGAAATCATATAATAAGATCTAGATTTACATTGTCATCTTGCATTTTGATTGTTATATGGACAGATGCATAATGATAATGATTTGGTTTTATGGTTAGTCAAACAAAAAGGATTTCTGTGAAGTTTATTTGATACAGGTGAATGTTTTGCTTGAGTGCTGACTGAAATTGATTTTTTCGTCATGCATGAGTTTGTTATTTTGTCACACGGATTTTCTTCGGTAGTTTGTCCCACCAAGACGCAATACAATCGCTACTCATAATTCTCGATTGCTTTCAAATCAGATAAGAATTCGCGTTTTTAGATTTGAGTTGAAAGAAAGGTATCTTATGATTATAATAGATCATCATCAATGTGATCCCACACCGTGTGGTGGAAATGATATATCCTACGATATATTTTAGCTAAAAAATAGTATTGATGGAAACTTTTTCTCATGACTAGACCGATAATAGAAAAGTGATTTTTTTTCCCGACTTCACGATCGGAATTAAGGCTTTTCATGACAAAACGAATTAATTATTGTTCGCATTTATACAGGGTGGCCCGCGAGTTAAGTTAAGTTAATATTGTCATCTTTCAATTACTGTAATATTGTTTATCACCCTTGTTTGGATTTGGTTGGAGAAAATCGACTTCGGTATGAGCAAAATGTTTGTTGCCGATTTGTGTATAGATGGCGGAGGTTTGACCATGTTTAGCAAAAAATCAGAGATCTTGGTTGGTTGAAGATTTCTGGTACCTACTGTTCAGTTGCACTATGATGTATTTTTAATGCAGCTGTTAAAATCATCAGTCTCAAGATATCTTAGAGATAACCTTCTGTTTCGAAGTGCAGTACACAGCAGAATTGTCAGGAATCTTGATAGTTTAGCCATGCCAAAACATTCAACTGCTTTGTTTCAACGATGTTTTACATATATGGCTGTAGGAAACCCTGGATCAATACTGTCAGATTAGACACTTTAAGCAAACTCAACATATTTTTACGTATCCGCATCCGGATCTCCAAACGAATCGGCATACGTTAATCATATAAAAACCCGCTTAAGCAGCGATCGGTTCTACGTATACGAAACGGATTGGTGAAACGTCAAAGTTGTCAAACTTCTCGTTTTGTAACCTGGATATTGATTTTTGTTTATATTTTTGATTTGGTTTGGATGTTTGTGTATTTTTCGTTTATCGGATTTGAAGAGCTTTTGTTATAGTTCTTCGATTAGTTGAGATGCGTTCTCAGATACGGATACGATGAAAGGCCCGCAGCGATGCGTGCAACGGAACGAATCGGAACCCCCGCATCTATTCTGAGCATGCGCAGATTGGTGCAGATACGGATACGTTTGAAATTTAGGACGTGCTTAAAGTGTCTATTAACGTATGGACACCTTCTCTTATCCGAACAGTATAATTAGTAGTTCGTTATTAGTGTTAGTTATTAGTGTAATATAAATCTAGTTTAATAAATTGTAACTGGCAGGTAATAGTTATGTTGATGTTTCGTGAGTGTGTGAGAGGTTAGGTGTAGGAGTAACCTTGGTTAAATCTCGCCTTTCCTCACTTCTTATTCTCATCAATAAAGACGATATTTATTTATTTATTTATTTAAGGGACAAAATTTCACCACGTGTTCCTCAGGTAAATTCGAGTTGAAATGTCCTATGAACATGGGTCGAAATACAGTTCTACAGGAGGTGTTGTTTTTGTTTTCTTATTTTTTTCCATTTTTTTTAAATAATATTTGAATGAAAGTTGTTCTTTACATCACACACCACTTGAATTTTATCTTTATACTGGAAATATGTAGCAATCATTCGAAATATTCTATAACTTCTAGCAGGTTACCTCCGCCATATTTTCAAAATTATTATTTCAAATGCGCATATTATTTCAAATACGCATGCCCGTAGCGACTTTTAACAAGTATACTTTTTCCGGAGGAAAGGAAATACAAATGAATCTGTTTTAGTGCTAAAACATGTGACACAGGTACGTCCAAAAACTGGATATAACAGGAAAAATAGGTGTAGGTGCGGCGCCCTCTACAAGTTAGAGTCATACCAAGATCAAATTCGAACTCCAATGTCAAGTAACTCCCAGATACCAATTTGTTATACAAATATCGACATTGATTCAAATGTTTTTTTGAAACAAAATAAATAAAAATAAAACTTCAACACCCTGTACCTATGTAATGAAACGTTTCCGGTTACATGTTCATAGGACATTTTCGACGCGAATATACACTGCTCACATCAATGAGATGTGAATTTCACCTTTCAATATCTGAAACAGTTTTCCATCACCGAGTATTGTTGAACACTGCTTTTAATAAAGATAGAGCATTGCGGTTTTAGCGAACCTGTGCCACTTTTCTGTGAAACTTACACTGAGGAAAAAAAATATAATCCATGATGGAAATTCTATTGACTGCTAACAAAATCTGTATTGATATAGGAACTCACAAAATTATTTTTAGCCCCTTATAAACTCGTTCTATGAAAGTTACTTTTTTGCGATAAAAAGGTCAACATATTAATAAAAAACTTATTGACTGTCAAAATGACTTTGTCACCACAAAAATTATTATTTTTCATGCTGAATATTCTTATTTATTATAAAAAAAAGGTTTTGTAGTCATCAATAAAGTTATTTTTGGTGCTTGAAATAATTTTATTCGGCTTTCACACCAAAGAATCATGTGACGTGTGACTCGTTGCAAGCAAGCTACTCATATTAAAACCTTTACAACCATCGCAACCCTGGTTGCCATATGGTTGGAGAGGTTTTTATATAAGTAGCATTTTTGCAACAAGTCGCACTTTGGTGTGAAAAGCCCACTGCCACTGATGAAGCTTGAATAAAGCTTTGCATTTTCTTGAAATCCGGCTGCATTTTTCACTTCTGTCACTACGGAAGAAAAAGAAGAACTATAGAACGATCTGTTATGACGAATACTGCAAAAACTCGAAATATTGTTCCGGCAACAATACCAAGACGATGCGGACATATACCGACAATAAGTAACGTACACAGGCCACCAACTAATTGCCAGTTGCCACCACGCTTTCTCCCAATACTTTTCTCATTGGTCAGGATATCACGAGCACTCACGAAAATGACCGATCAAAAACGCTTTGCCAAGACTAGCTAATGAACAAGTTTTGAAGGCTAATAAATTTGACGACCAAAAAATTTACTTGATGGACAGTGAAGGAATTTATTTCTGTTTTATTTTTCACTATGAGTTGAGATTTTTGACTGCTAATGAAGAACTTATTGCAGCAAGAAAGAATTTTTTGGGTCAGCAATATTTTTATCATCATCAAAAGATATATGATTGGTGGTTATAGAGTCAGTCTGAAAAGATCCAGTTATTGACATCCAAAAATTGATTTTCTCAATATTAATAAAAATATTATAGTGGTGAGAAAAATTTGTCTCATAAAAAAATATATTAACTGAATTTTCTCAGTGCACAGTGCAGCTTCTTGGATACAGGGTGAAAACGTGAGTTTGCACTTTTTGGGGTCCTGTTGTATCTCGCACACCACTTGTCATAGAAAAAAAGTAAAATTTAGTCCTTATAGATATTTTTCCAGTGGCATATTAAAGAGAAAAGGTTTGTTTCACCGTTTATGAGTAACAGCACAAAGTTGGTATTTTTCCAAGAAGACACTCTGCATCTTTAACGTCATATTCTTGATTTTCAATAATTCAATATTTATTTCTGATACTACTGATGTGCCACACATTTTATTTTTTGAGGTCTCACATGTCAAAATTAGAAAATAGCATTTTTTACAGATTTTTAATTCATACAGCGGCAGAGAGAACGGACTTTTTGAGATTGGTGGTACTCTCCGCCTCCGTCTACGAGAGAGGTGGGGAGGATGCCGTTCGACTCGTGAGTAGTCGTGAGTTCCTAGCATCGTTTTACCAGTGTTTAAATATTTAATAAGGCATTTTTTAAAGACACGTACATTGTACAGGGAGTCTATTTAAGAATGGCAAGGTGCCAGATCTCAGAAACTAGGCATCCCAAAGACTTGCGGAAAAAAAATTACTGGGTAATATGGAATAGATAAAATGCTGGAAATATATCAGAAGCTCCCAAGATAGCCTCAAGATGGCGTAACGGTGCTATCAAAACACAAAATTGCTGTTAATACGTGATTTTTTAATAGAAACAAATATAAATGAGTACCGCTATGGATTCCATGAGAAATTTCCTTCAAATTTGTTTTTTTTAATTTTTTTCTAGCATGTCAAATAAAACAGGTATCAGCTGTCAAACCTTACAACGCAAGAATAAACAATTCATTTTGAAGAGAAGGTTCTCCTCTTCCACAATTTCGGGATTTCAAATGATTCTGATCAGAAGAGACGATTTTATTGAATATGATATGCGGACAACGAACATTTTTCTAATTTACTCGAAATTTTTAAATACAAAGGCATAGTGAAAATAGTTCGTCTGGAATGTCGAGCAAATTTCGCACATCTTTCATGCATTACTCTTTTTTCCAACTCTCGACATAAATAAGCTGAAAAGAAAAGTAGTGTAGTTATTTTTGGTGCTTGAAATAATTTTATTGGGCTTTCACACCAAAGAATCATGTGACGTGTGACTCGTTGCAAGCAAGCTACTCATATTAAAACCTATACAACCATCGCAACCCTGGTTGCCATATGGTTGAAGAGATTTTTATATAAGTAGCATTTTTGCAACAAGTCGCACTTTGGTGTGAAAAGCCCACTGCCACTGATGAAGCTTCAATAAAGCTTTGCATTTCCTTGAAATCCGGCTGCATTTTTCACATCTATCACTACGGAAGAAAAAGAAGAACTATAGAACGATCTGTTATGACGAATACTGCGAAAACTCAAAATGTTGTTCCGGCAACAATACCAAGACGATGCGGACATATATACCGACAATAAGTAACGTACACAGGCCACCAACTAATTGCCACCACGCTTTCTCCCAATACTTCTCTCATTGGTCAGTATATTACGAGCACTCACGAAAATGACCGATCCAACACGCTTTGCCAAGACTAGCTAATAAACGAGTTTGGAGGCTAATAAATATTATTCGACGACCAAAAAATTTATTTGATGTAATTTATTTCTGTTTTATTTTTCACTATGAGTTAAGATTTTTGACTGCTAATAAAAAACTTATTGCAGCAAGAAAGAATTTTTTGGGGCAGCAATATTTTTATCATCATCAAAAGATATATGATTGGTGGTTATAGAGTCAGTCTGAAAAGATCCAGTTATTAACATCTAAAAATTGATTTCCTCAATATGAATAAAAACTATAATATTTTTATTGGTGAGAAAAAATTGTCTCATAAAAAAAATTATTAACTGAATTTTCTCAGTGCACAGTGCAGCTTCTTGGATACAGGGTGAAAACGTGAGTTTGCACTTTTTGGGGTCCTGTTGTATCTCGCACACCACTTGTCATAGAAAAAAAGTAAAATTTGGTCCTTATAGATATTTTTCCAGTGGCATATTGAAGAGAAAAGGTTTGTTTCACCGTTTATGAGTAACAGCACAAAGTTGGTATTTTTCCAAAAAGACACTCTGCATCTTTATCGTCATATTCTTGATTTTCAATAATTCAATATTTATTTCTGATTATACTGATGTTCCACACTTTTTATTTTTTGAGGTCTCACATGTCAAAATTAGAAAATAGCATTTTTTACAGATTTTTAATTCATACAGCGGCAGAGAGAACGGACTTTTTGAGATTGGTAGTACTCTCCGCCTCCGTCTACGAGAGAGGTGGGGAGGATGCCGTTCGACTCGTGAGTAGTCGTGAGTTCCTAGCATCGTTTTACCAGTTGTCGTCATGAAAACATGGATGGTGGTGCACCGCGTTTTCGCCTGAATGATGAGTGAGTCATCGTCGTACAGCGTGAGTCTCATCGCCACTTCAACTTCAACGGAATAGGAGGACACCTCAAGGCTAGAGTATACGAGAACAAGCCTGGACGAATTGAAGGACGCAATTCGCGTAGAAGTCGCCCAAGTTGAGAGAGTCTATGCGAACTTCCAAGAACGTCTTCAGCACTGCATCAACGATTCCGGCCAACACATGCCTGATGTGATTTTCCACACTTGACTGTCTCAAATCCAATTTCCTCGCGAACCTGATTCCATCAATAAAATTTGTTTTTGAGTAAAAATTAACTATTTAATGATTTTTTTTAAAAACGTCCGTCTTCTCTGCCGCACCCTGTATAATGTCGATGAATTATCGCCCAGCTTGTGACTAGTAACCTAATATCATTTATTGGAGTTGAATTTACGCGCTGGCTGACTTGGAAAACATTGGTTTTGTTCTATGAGGAGTTTAGTTCTAAAACTTTTCTTGCTCTTGTTATTTTCCATAAATTTCTTTCTTTTTCTCGTTTTCATGAAAAACTCAAATATCTGATTGTAGCTGGCATATATCCATAGTAACTGTATTGTAGGTGTCATATTAAAAATCGTAAAAAAATTCAACCTTGGCTATGAAATTGAACGTCAGACTTTAAAATAAAGTCAAAAGTTAAAATGAGAATTATTCAGTGAAAAATAACAATTATTTAAACAATTGAAATAACATACTCTTTGCACGGAGAAGTTACAGAAATCAGTGTGCATTTTTCTGTACCTAATCCAATTCCACAAGTCGGCTCGAAACTACAGACTTGTATCGAGACGCAACTCAAGGCCGGTTTACACCACTCCAGTGTTTACTAGAGTATTTAGTTGAGGACTTGCCTCTAGTGTTTTATTCTGTGATGTTACCCAAATACTTATCAAGTTGGTCACATTCATAATATTTTACTCTAAGTTTTAAAATCACTAAACTGTTTTCATAAATGTGTTATTTGTTAAAATGCTATTTAATAAAAAGATGGTATTTCGCGAATCCGGTAATTTCGGGAATTTTCCTTTTTACTGAAGTGCTCTAGATAGTTTTTATACCGAAAAAGCATATAAGTACAATTTTAGCTAAGACAGTTGCAACGAGCTCTAATGCACTATTATATATATTTTTTTTAAAGTTCGACCTTGTACGATATGTTTGCTTTCAAATTTAAATTTACAGTCATGTTGAGGACATGTTAGGTTAGTTTAGTAGCCCTGCAAAAAGAAATTGAATCGCCCAAAAAAAAAAAAAAAAATATTGTCAATTGAAAAATGAACTCCTCCATTTAAGCCTAAAGTGTAGAATAGACTGGAAGAACAGTGGTTGAGACTCCCACGCTGCAGGTACAAAAACATTTTCCGTCACATTATTTCGATATTTTACACAGTATCTCGAAGAGTCGCTTGTTCTCAATAATATTATTATTTATATTATTGCTCTCTGAATCACATCCACTAACATATACACATTGTTACGCGGGCACAGGGCGCAGCTATTATAGCTTTTACAAGAGGTTGGTCAGACACTGCACTTCATAAAAGTAACCTACCTTTGACAGTGTTTTTTTTTTTTTATAAAAAGTGAAAGTTGTTACTAAACCTCTATAAAATGAATCAAATGAAAATTGGGAATAACATGAACATTTTGGAATCCGTATCCGCAAGCATACGCAAGTGAAGCTGCATGATTTCTCATCAGTGTTCGGAGTTGGGCGAATTCTTTAATGTATGATGTTTGAAGTGTTATTTCATCATAAATCTTATGAAAGCGTGGTATATGACTCGCGTTATTTTAAATAGTGGGTATTTGGCTGATATTCACGTCTTTTTCTAGGCCAAGGGGCGGGGATCTGAACCTCCAAAACCAACAAGAGTAATGACATCAAACGGAAAGGTTTGTACAGCACCGTAAGAAATGCCGAGAGAAACATTCATGTGAGTGGCTTCCCTCTACTCACATGAATGTACGTAACTCTCGGTATTCATTACGGTTCTGTACCGTTCTTTTCGTTTGACATACAATTTTGAACACATTTTTTTGCTGATGGCTTTCAAATATTGGGTAGAATACGTAGTATAGGGTGTCCCATAATAAGTGGATGAGACGAAGCTTCAGTGCGGTATTCATCGGTCAAAAATAACTTTATAATATAAACAGATATTCGCAAAGGCCTCCTAAGGAAGCTACCTTCTTAAAGGGAGAGATCTGAGGATGAATTTTTTCAATCATTTGCGAAACGGTTAAAAGTATAGTTTTGAAACTTTGTAATCCTCCTTTTTCTAGAAAAAGGAATTCAAAACTTACGCTACATAGTCTTCACAATATCATAAAATACATGGTGTTTCCTGAAAATTGGTGAAAAAATCGTGGGGTGATTCCTGAGGTATTTTCATGAGACTGGGTCCCATAGACATTTGTCGAGAAATGCTTTCTAAGGGAGCTACGCCCCTTTAAATAAGGCACCCGACAACGGTTTTTTTTCAATATTTCTGCAACCGTAGCTCCTTTGGAGAGCATTTCTCGACAAATGTTCATGGGAACTTTTCAACATGAAAATACCTCGGGAATCCAATTTTTAGAAAACACCCTCTAGTATTATGATATTGGAAATCCTATGCAGCAAAATTTTTAAATTTATTTTTTTCGAAAATGGTGCATTTTGGCGATACAAACCAAGACGGTCTTTTTTTCGTTAAAAGCCTCAAATTTTTGAAATTTGCAGAGAAGACGGAAAGATGATTGATAAAAAAGTTTCAGCTAGTTTTTCATACTCATCCCCCAAATGATACGCATCCGACTAAGTAATCAAATGTCTAAATTCATATTTGAATCCAGCATATTTGAGTTAGTAAGATTCCAAAGTTTCAAAACTTCATTCTAAACCGTTTCGGAAATAATTGGAAAAATCCATCCTCAGGTGTCTCAAGGAGGCGTCGCGTCGTAGCTCCGTAGCCGGCGTTTCCCGATATATGTTTATATGATAAATTCTTGACCGATAAACACAGGGCTGAATATTCGTCCACTAATTATGGGACTATATTATAAAATCTCAGGTCAGTCGATACTTGAGATTTTATAATATGGTCCATTGTTGCAAAATATGTATACCTGAATGATAAAAAACAATTTTCTCCAAATGAATAAGGTATATTTACATTCTGCATAGTTTCACAATTTCCTATGCTTCTTGTTCAGTCCAATTTAAAGTGTCAAGAAAGACTCCAACATACGGTATAATAGCCGTCGTACATGGAGCGAAATATCTGTAAGGTCTTCACGCTTGACTGAACTTCGCCGTGCTTACAAATTGTGTCCGATCATTTTATGTATACATGAACTATTGTTTATTATTTTTCAGAGCTCGTTGTATAGCTCCAAGAAGAATTATGATCGTATATACGCTACATCTAGCAAGAGTTTTTGCATGAATTTCCGATGACGTGACCAAGAAAATCAATGTCGGGAACCTAAAAGGTCTGTGGTTCAATTTATACAATATATGGTATGTAGAGCATGAGAGCGTAAAAGTTGGAAGAATCGAAATGAAAGTTTTGACGAAACAGCAATTATTATTATTATTATCATCAATGAAAATCTGAGCTGCATCAGCAAATCATAGGTAGATTGAAAAGACGTAAATTCTATGAAGCATGTAACTTTTGAAATATATTGTTTCGAACCGGTGGAATCTGCACGGGGTGCCAGCGCGATCCTAGCACGGTATTGATAATTGCATGCCTTAAACAAATTTAGACGGAGCTTAATTTGTATGGGACGTAAACGAACCCACTTTTTTCGCTATATCCAGACTGTTGGAAGAAAATATCGGTTAAGACTTGTTTTTGATTATGTCTTTTGAATCAATTGCTAATATTTAAAGAACAGTTTCGTTATATTATTTCAAATATAAAAATGTAATTCAATATTTCAACCGCTAGCATTTAGAGCGTAGAAATGCTCTTAGATAGAAATATACGTTCATTTATTTCACTAGGGACCACAAATTCTTCGTTTCTAAGAAACAGGGTGTCGAAGGTAAAGACCTGATACTAAACTTTTAAAACTCTATCTGATGAACAGAAACTTCATTATGTCATGGTGGGTATTACAGGGCTTTGAATAATTTGCCTCAAATTTTTTGGTAATTGATTTTAACTAATTTTGAGATAAGTAAGGTACACTCTCGTTAAAAATTGAGCTTTCTAATAATAATCCAAAATAATGATAAGGGTTGGTCCTCACAATGTTTTTTCTGAATAGCTTTCATAATAAGCATTATATATTGAGAGTTCAATGAAAAAGAGGTAAAGTAATTAGTATTTTGAGGTCGGAGGTGCGTCATTTCCAAAACCAGGTTGTGGACATTCAAGAGAATATTCGATTTTTTTTCCTCTGTTATGAAAATGTCAGGATGTAAATAATAAGCAGTAATGCGACCTTGACCAACTGGAGTGATTTCAACTCCACTAGGCGTACGACATGTTCGTTCAATTTTACACTATAAAAGTCGGTTGATGTTTTTTTCTCAGACCTACCATTTTTGATTTGAAAAATGAAAATCATTCTACTCTCCTAAAAACATAATTACAGAAATTTTAAGTCGATCCTAATGCATTCCAGTTGGATAAATGGATACAAGCCAGTAAGCAACATCTCCTCTTGAAAAAGCTACACTACAGAAACGTTGGCGGATAGTGAGGTTTGCCACACATGACCCTGCGGAATCACTGAATTTGGAGAAAGAGTCAAAGATAGCCAGTCTTCCAATAGATTTATTGGGTGTGATTAGGGGCTCATTGGTCAAAGCTACAGGTATAGCCAGCCCGAAAATCAATGCATCAAAATTTTGTCAAAGATTCGTCAGAAGACCCATATATTTTATTTTTGTCAAGGGTCGTATCTTTCGGGAATACAGTCCCATGAAATTCGCCCCTGGAAATGTTTTTTTTTTAATATCTCAGTACTCTGTTGTACAAAAATAAGTAAATTTGGTTTTTATGACATGCGGAATCCGATAGTGCTACGCTTTTTGGTGGAAGGCCCCCTCAAGGCACTTTTTCGTGAGCCCCCTTGTCTTAGGGGATCCAAAACTTTGATGGCGTACTCATTCATGTATGCCAAAATCAATTCAACCAACTAATTTTAAATCACTAACCCATTAGAAAGTCGATTTAATTTGAGAATAAAAATGTCTTGACATACGCAAGGTTTTAAAAAAAAAATGGCAAAATGGGACCGATCATTAGATATTTTGATTGCATACAGTATTACGCCAATGGTCACTAAAAAGGCATCGACAAATTATTGTGACTATGTGGTATACCCTGTACCCTTACAGGGTGCTTCCGATTAAGTAGGCACTATTGCAAACATGCAAACTTCATTATTATTGCAGCTACGATGATGTTTGAAAAAGCAAACTAGTAGGATTTTTTGTGCTGATTAATAGTCGATTGCAATCATTCAATTGTTTCTTTCTTTGGAGTTTTATAAATAAATTTTCTGTTAATGAATTGTGGTAAAAACCTCTTCATTTTTAGCATAGCAAATTAACTTGACTTAACGAATAAAATTATCTACTATCGATCTGTGCAGAAAAAAATTGCTAAAAAAATTAATCAAAAATGCGATGTTCAATTATTTTTCTATTTTCACCATTTCAATCAGCAAAAATAATCGTACTAAGCTACTCGATAATGTTCATATCAGCAAACCAAACTACTTAACAAAAAAAACGGTACACCCAAGATTTTCGTATATGTTTGGACACTCATAATTTTTTAACGAATCGATGAAAAAATATGCGGTTTGCACCACATTGCAGAGCATTTCTTTGCGGTTTATGCGGATGGTTCAAAAAAATTAATTTCCCCAAAAAATTCTTCAATACAGGGCGGTAAAAAAAGTACTCTGAATTTTCTTTTTCTTTACTGTCCCCCCATTTCCACAGAGATTTTTTGGAGTTTTTTTTCGATATGCCCAAGTGCTTGGCAGGGATAAACTCAGGGGAACTGAAAATCCAAGAGTCTATCAAGCTTGAGACAGAATGTGTCATTCTGCATGCAAAAATCATTGCCATTAAAGAAGCAGCCCACCTGCTGCTAAGACTGGTCAACACAACAAAAGACGTCACAATCTATGCAGACAGCAAAGCAGCGTTGAGACTACTAGTATCAGATACAATAAGGTCAAAGGTAGTGATGAGTGGCCGTGTGGCATTGTCCTGGACCAGGAACAAGATGCTTGTTCTATGCTGGGTTCCTGGACATAGCAATATTGAAGCGAAAACGATGGCAGATGGACTGGCAGAATTGGACTAAGAAAGGACGAAGTCGAAATGAAAAACACATCGCTACCAACGATCAAACTATTAGAAAGATACAAAAATTAATTATTAATTAATTAATTCAGCTTCTTCGACATAATAATTTTCAAGAAAACCTGACAAAATAACCAGTTATGTGACCATTACCGCTGCATCAACCCCATTGTTTATTGTTCTATATACTACCTCTTTATGATTGTAAAATGTAAAATAAGCATTTCTTAGTTTATAAATATGAGTTCCTCTCCATAATCAACACACACTGTATTCTGCTTTTGACTGTATTACATGTAACTTAACGCTTGTCACAAATAAATATTATTTTTTGAAAGTCACTCCCAAGAATTTCAAATTTAACAGTCGTTCGGATTCAGTGCGGTTTCGGTCAATAGTCACGACATCGAGTTCGCTATTAATTTTGTTAGGAACGTGAGTCTCAACTCTCTGGCCAGAAGAAAGAAGAACCAGTGTGGCAAGCACAGAAATCAAGCAGTCCTTGTGTCCAACAGAAGGAGCGGTTTATCGACTTTCCTTTGTGAGGGTAAGTGCCCAGAACTCCTGTTGTAAAACCTATTTTCCTTTCCTTATTGATATTGATTTGGAAGAGACATATTTTATTTACCATAATAGTGCAACAATTTGTGTGTTACATTTGAAACTGTCGCGAAACGGTACTTAAATGATAACTGACTCATCTTACATGTCACACCCAGAAATTAACGAATTAGTCAATCAATTTTTCAGCGTTCTTAATATTGACGCAAACGCAACAAGTTCAACTAATAGTGATTTGCTCGAATCTAACACGGAGAATTCAATAAGCAACATGGTCAATTTTACACTTTTGAAAATGTACATTGATACCATTCCAAAATATGATGGTGATTCTAAAACCTTGAATAGTTTTCTATCAGCTGTTGATTTTCTTTTTGCAACTTATGTTTATGCCAAAGACGTTTTATTAAGAGATTTTTTGATAAGATCAATAGATATAAAATTAACAGAAAGAGCCCAATTTCTTGTGGGGTGCTGAATTGAACCAAATACTTGGCAACTCATAAAAACAGCTTTATACGACTCATTCGGAGATAAACAAAATCTCGAATGTTCGGAACAAGATCTGTTTATTGCTAGTCCATATAAAAATGAATCTCCTTTGAATTTCGGTAAAAGACTTCAAATATTAAGAAGCACATTAGCTAAAAAAATCGCTAGTTTCCCCGCTATCCAAATGGATCAAGCTACGAAAGAGATACATTCACGTCAAGGTCATGACCAACTCGCTTCAAAAACCTTTAAAAGAGATCTAGAAGGTGATTTGCAAACCATTATAAGGTTGAAAAACCCTGATTCTCTAGAAACGGCAATGACAATGGTCACTGAGGAAGAAAACTTCCATTACTCTCAAAAAATATTTAAACCTCAAAAAGGTGAAGATTACAAAAATGAATCTTTCAAAAACAGAAACTATAATAATTCTCAGAACAATTCCAATTCCAGGAATTACGACAATTCTAATTTTAAAAGGTTCCCGAATCGACATAACAGAAATCAAAATAACTTTCAAAATTACAATCAATTTGCAAATGGAACACCAATTTCTCAATTTCCAACTGGCCCAGTACTGGTCAACCAAGAAACTCCAGAAGACATTTCCCAACTAACCGACAGGTTTTTGGAAATCAAAATCAACCTCCAAATAGAAACGTGTTTAGACCAAATCAAACTCAGAATAACCTTCAGGTCTATGCTGAACCCGTGTCCACTTCTCATAGGTTATCAACTCAACATAATCGGTTTTGTAACCCAGAGCCCATGGATGTAAATCATATTGAACAAGACCATGATAATTATCATGATACCTCAAATGTTGATGATGACTACCAATATAATGAAACTCACGAAAGTGATACTTCTCATTCTCAAGAAAGTAACGAACATTATGAAAACTTTGAAAATAAAAATCTGATGATCAAAATTTTCGACTTCCCAAAAGTCCAAACAATGTAACGTAGAAGTAAATACTGTTTCTAATAATAATAAATCACCTTACGTTGAAATCAGTAAACCTAAAATGAAACTTCTAAAAAATACAGGATGTTATCATTCTATTTTAAAACCTTCAATTGTTGAAAAACAATTTTCTGATAAAAACTTGAATTCCCTTTCAACAATTAGAACAGCTGCTGGACAAAGGCAAGCTTAATTCAAAGCAACTATCCCGGCTTTCCCTGAACTGAAATCAAATGAAAATAAAACTTTCATTCTTTTTGACTTTCATCATTTTTATGATGGTATTTTGGGATTAAAAGATATTTTGCGATTAAAACTCAACATTGATCTGAGGAATAAAAAATTGTTTAATAATACAGTTTCTATCCCCTTTGAATTTCGCAATCCCACAGTCAAAAAATATTGCATCACCATAAATGCACATGAGATAATTACGACAAACATACCCGTATCTGAAAATAGTAACACCATTTTAATCCCTGAGTTCAAGTACAAGATGAATAAGCTATACAGGGTGTTACAAATTCGATGGGATAGCATTGCTAATTCCTAAACCATAAGAGATACAGCGTCGGTTAAATGGAGGCAAAGCTGCGCATTTTTATGCTCAACAAAATGCCGTTTTGAAATTTAAAAAATTCCGACTACTTCCGAAAATATCCGGAAAAAATCAATTTTTTCAAAATTCTTTATTTCCTCCTGAGTTATTTTGAAAGAATTATTGAAAACGAGTGGCACATTTTCGTGACCACTTTTTCTTCTCTTAAAGGTAGGGTGGTCGGAATTTATATCCGACGTTTCGATTTTCCGCAACCATCATCAACTTAATTTTTTCAAATACAAACCCAACTTTTTTTATGCATTTTTGGATAGCTCCTGACTTCCTGAACATCATGATGTGTCACACTTGTCATTCCAAAATATGCAGAATTATAATCCGAGATTTTTCAAAATCAAACCTCTTGATCTCTTTGTAATGCAATGCGCGTATCGTAGTCATGGTAACAATAACAACTTGTCACGCCTGTGGATAGTTTTGGAGCTTGAATAATAAAACTCCAGCTTAAAAACAGTTTCTCGACTAGTTTTTGATCATCAAAACTATTCATAGGCGTGACAAGTTCTTATTGTTACCATGACTACAATACGCGCATTGCATTACAAAGAGATCAAGAAGTTTGAATTTTGAAAAATCTCGGATTAAAATTCTGCATATTTTGGAATGACAAGTGTGACACATCATGATGTTCAGGAAGTCAGGAGCTATCCAAAAATGCATAAAAAAAGTTGGGTTTGTATTTGAAAAAATTAAGTTGATGATGGTTGCGGAAAATCGAAACGTCGGATATAAATTCCGACCACCCTACCTTCAAGAGGAGAAAAAGTGGCCATGAAAATGTGCCACTCGTTTTCAATAATTCCTTCAAACTAACTCAGGAGGAAATAAAAAAGAATTTTGAAAAAATTGATTTTTTCCGGATATTTTCGGAAGAAGTCGGAATTTTTTAAATTTCAAAACGGCATTCTGTTGAGCATAAAAATGCGCAACTTTGCCTCCATTTAACCGACGCTGTATCTCTTATGGTTTAGGAATTAGCAATGCTATCCCATCGAATTTGTAACACCCTGTATATACCCGAAACGCTCACGATAGCTCAAAACGGATTGGCAAGAGCGAAAATTCATAATTATGGCAATGAACCCATTACGGTCGAATTCACGGAACCCTTGGAAGTTTCAAAAAACGAAAATTTTTGAGCTTTTCCACATCGAAGACATTTTACCCGAATACTATGATAAAAAGAAAAATGATCACATCCAAACTCTTTGGCGTACTGATCATCTCAATAAAGAAGAAAAGTACAAACTCTTAGAAATGTTTAAAATATATTCTGACCTTTTCCATAGAGAAACTCAAAAATTAAGTTTTACGAATAAAATTAAACACGTGATCAGAACAAGTGACGAAATACCCGTACATACAAAATCGTACAAATATCCCTTTATTCATAAAGAAGAAGTTCAAAGACAAATAAACAAAATGCTTGATGAAGAAATTATACGTCCTAGTCAAAGCCCTTGGAGCAGCCATATCTGGGTTGTACCAAGAAAGAAAGATGCAAGTGGAAAACAAAAATGGAGAATAGTAGTAGACTATCGAAGAGTTAATGAAAAAATGGTAGACGATCGATATCCTTTGCCAAACATAAACGATATTCTCGATAAATTAGGCAGATGTATTTATTTTCCCACAATAGATCTATCCTCTGGATTCCACCAAATAGAGATGGATCCAAATTCAATAAAAAAGACAGCATTTAACGTAGAAAATGGTCATTTTGAATATCTTAGAATGCCATTCGGTTTAAAAAATTCCCCCGCGACATTTCAACGAGTTATGGATAATGTCTTGAGAGACATCCAAGGCAAACATTGTTTAGTCATGGATGACATTATTATATTTTCTAGTAGCCTGAAAAAACATCTTAAACATCTCAAGCAAGTCTTTGATAAATTGCGAAACGCAAAATTAAAAATATAACTCGATAAATCAGAATTTTTGAGAAAAGAAGTTGAATTTTCAGGACAATGTCGTCACAAAAGATGGAATCAAACCAAATCGGGAAAAAAAGAAGCAATTAAAATCTTGACAATTCCAAAAACGGCTAAAGAAATAAAATCATTTTTAGGACTTCTCGGATATTATCGAAAGTTCATCAAAAACTTTGCAAAATTGACAAAACCTTTTACACAATGTTTGAAAAAAAGAGCGAAAATCGAACACACCGAGTTGTTCAAAAATACATTTGAAACTTGTAAAACTCCATTGTGCAACGACCGAATACTTCAATATCCCGATATTGAAAAACCCTTTATTTTGACTACCGATGCTTTGAATATAGCTATTGGCGCAGTCCTCAGTCATGGAAAAATAGGTTCTGATTCACCTCTCGCGTACGCATTTCGAATACTCAACAGTGGCGAATCCTCCATGAATGCAACGCATGCACTGCATGCCTAAAACTTCTAGCTAAAGATTTTGGATAATTCAGTTCCTTAGGGAGAATGACTTGAAACGTTAAATATACTCTTCTTTATTCATATAATCAATATATTATCATGTCAAATGGTCGGCATCAAGATATGAAAAACTTATTTTCAAATTGCTGCATGCAAGAAAATATTTGCATCCAACACCATACTCGATCCTTGCGGAAAGGTTGTTCACCCGCGGCAGCGCCAAGTCGTTTCTTGAGCTTGTTTAGGCTGGAATGCATGCAGAAAATAAATTGCATGCGGCCTGCCGCTCTGTCGTGAACGGGAATTGGAGAATGTTTTGCGATCTCCGGTGAAACTTACGTTCGTGGTGAGTTTGTGTTTCACAACAATACCAATAAATCATAAGTTCATCATTCTGAACAAGACCCTAGTAGACATTATCTTTGAATCATCAAAACAACCGTTTTCTCAATCTCAATCGATTTCGACAAGATCAAGTCACTTCAGGATCAAGCTAATAATCTTGAACCAATACCAGAAATCAACCCCATGCGATGGACACTCACATCAACCTTCAGTTCTACAATGATCCTATGTTTTGTACTGCTGTGAGCATACATTCTCTGGAGATGCCTGGAGAAACAACCCCTGTGTCCATGCTTACCACTGTCCCGAGGTCATACAAGTCAAGAACCTCCCAACGTAGAGATGAAGCCCAGATCCAGAAGATTCCCTGAAAACAACCTGGTAAACTCGTTGTTTTCATCTTCGGTGGGAGCATGCTGCATCAACCCCATTGTTTATTGTTCTATATACTACGTCTTTATGATTGTAAAATGTAGAATAAGCATTTCTTAGTTTATAAATATGAGTTCCTCTCCATAATCAACACACACTTTATTCTGCTTTTGACTGTATTACATGAACTTAACGTCACTCCCAAGAATTTCACATTTAACTTACTAAAAACTGCTTTAATTATCATCAACATTTTTTGTCACACCCTGTATGCTCAAAATATTGCTGAGTATTCAATAAGTCATCAGAAAGACAGCTGAACAATTATAGATCTATGCCATAACATTGTCAGTTGTAAGCTTAGAATTAGCAGAACAGCCACTCAAAGCCCTATGTGTCATAATTTAAAAAAAAACTATTTTTCAAAAACGAAAGAAGATATCAACAAAAATACAAAAATACCCCGAGGTATGGACGTAACAAGCACTTGGGCATATCGAAAAAAATCTCCAGAAAATATCTGTGGAAAAGGGGGGACAGCAGGCCCGGATTGAGACTGGATTCGTTACCGAGTTCAGCCTAGATATACCGGCCTCAGTAGTGCCGTAGGCATTTTGTTTCTATTTCTCCTCCTCTTCAATTGATTTCTCCTCATTTCCTGGAGGAAAGGTTTCGCGTTCCATTTGCTATTCATTTGATACGTTTGTAGCGTTCTCTTGCAAGTGAATAGCTCATTTATTTCGTCTTCTGAGCACGGGTCAGTGAATTTTATTCTTTGCAACGCAATGCTTGATTCAGACAAGTTGATGTGACATACACGGACGCATCAAGCGATTTCCAGTAATAGAGGGACTTTTTGTATAGAGTCACTGTATCCAGTAATGGTCTGGAGCGCCCCTAGTTAAAAAAACGGAACGACTCACACTCGATTTTGACCATATCGGCAGTCGATTCAAGAATTAATTAACAATGAAGCGCACCAGGAACAGCCTCGCCAAAATCTGCGAATGGGGTATGCCGAATTTGGGATATCAACAAACAAGGCCCCAAACTTCAGCGCACGAGATAAAACCAGTGAGACCTTTAATTCCGCGAGGAAAGATGCCACCAGATGAGGTCAGTTCTCGAAGTTAGGCAAAGTGAACGTGTCACTAGGAAAAAGAAATGATCACATCACAACCTTGTTCTCTTGGTCGATCGATATCGGGTTCTCGAAAAAATGTGATCCGAAGTACTTGTTTTCGACCAATGATCTAATAACTATAGATGAAACATAGCGAGATAAACATGAGGACAACATTGAACTGTGCACTCAGGTGCAGAGTTTCTCCCACCACGTTGTTTGCCAAACTCACTCTATTAAAAGTATAACTACGCAGCAAAAAGATCTAAACATTGTCTGGAATCATTTTTGAAACCATTTTATGTATGAATTCAATCAAATATGAGTCGATGGTAACCTTTTTGTTAAAATTGCAACATCTCTTCAAGATTTGTTTAGGTATTTGGGATTTAAAAAAACCAGAGTATTATCTTCTGAAAATCAAAAAAGCTGAAGTACGGCAACACACCAAAATTGGGTACGCCCCTATCGATCGGATTTTGTCTACACGTTCCATTCACATTTCATCTCATTGGCGTCTCTTGTTTTTTGAGTGGGGTTTGGTGTTGGTTTTGTGAATGTTTATTGTGTTTTTATTCTGGTTTAGTTTGTAATGCTTCATTATTTACTTATATGGTTTATTGAAATTACTCGCAAATGTCAAGCTTGCAGTAAATAAGAATTTGAGAATTCTGTTAAATAGTTACGCCACTGGCAGCCTCGCGTGTAGTAATCGAAGCACATTCTAGTGAGGTGCAAACGTATCCCCACTCAGTGCCCCTCTCAACTCCTCCTCACGTCTCGTCTATGTTCGATGTTGGCCACACAGTTTTTCACAGTTTATGGATGAAATGTTTTATCCATAGTTATTGGATCATTGTTTTCGACCAATAGAAAGTGGAAGCCAAACTAGGCTAAGAGCGTCATTGGCTCTCTTTTGGTCAAAAATCTGCCGCCAGCAACCAAGAAGAGAACGGAGACTTGGAAAGTTCCTATTCATTGCGATTGAGGGTCGCTACTATTTCATGAAGACACTGACTTGACAAGGCAGTGAAAAGTTTATTTGCTATGATGATTCCGCGTGACCCAAAAATATTCAATTGACAAGAGCCTATGAGAACGAATCAAGCACATAGATTACAATGAAAAGATGGATAAGTTTGTTTATGCCAAGTTCCATCACTTAGTTCCGATAGTAAGCGTAGACCTCCTCGAAGAGGTGTAAGTAGATATGTGATAAGTTCACGAGTAGCAGCTTCACTGAGTCAATTCAAAAAATGAAAGGCATCTTTCCTTAAGTAGAATCGACGACCACCACCCGCTTCTGCATCAACTTCCTCGGCACCCACAACGTCGTTGATATTTTTTTCTTCTTACAAAATTCCGAGAGAAGCGAGTTTTCTCAAGTTTTAGGAAAAGGGAATGATCGGATGATTTCGAGAAAACGTTATCATCAAAAGTTGAGAAGACCACGCCCACTTTTCTCATGCGAACAACCTCCTCTCTACGTCCTGAAGTGTCAGACCGCAAATTTTGCAGGCAGAATTTCCATTTTGGCAGCAGTTGTGATTTTTTTTGTTATTAAATTGAAAATTGACTAAGATTCTATATTTTCAAATGTATCATGGACAAGGGAGGTGAAACAGTCGAGTGCACTACCCAGAATGACTAAAATTTCACCGTCAGATTTTTCTCAACTTTGTTTCGTTTTCTTAGAAAGGGAAGAAGGCTGCAGGCATTATCGAAGTATGAAATGTGAGATCTTCTGGACATCTGGACCCTTCGGCCACCGGCCTCACATGGCTCCGATTTTCTCGCCCTGGGGAACAGTAAAAAAAAAGAAAATTCACAGTACTTTTTTAGCACCCTGTATTTTTTGAGAAAATCAATTTTCAGAACTATCCGCATAAACCGCAAAGAAATGCTCTACATCGTGGTGCAAACCGCAAATTTTTTCATCGATTCGATAAAAAATTATGAGTGTCCAAACATAGGAGAAAATTTCGGGTTTACTGTTTTTTTTGTTGTTGAGTAGTTTAGTTTGCTGATTTGAACATCATCGTAGCTGCAATGATAACGGAGTTAGCAATAGAATAGTGCCGACTCAATCGAAGACACCCTGTAGATAAAGTTTGTCTTCAAATACGGTGTCTCAAAAAGATTGGGACATAGGACATAGGTAACAGTAGATTTCTTATTTAAAAATATTGCGATTGACCTCAACTTATCTATTCCGAAAAATGATATTAAGAGAGATAGAGGGTGTTGATGTGAGATCTTAATTTTTTTAAATAACTTCTGAAATAATGAGACTCGTAATGAATCTACTATGACGAAATTTGGTATATGAAGGTAGTTTGACATGCAAATCTCAAATCTGGGCTTACTTGTAGGAGGCGCCGATTTTGCACGTTTTCACTCATTCAAATAGTTATAACTTTTTTGTACGAAATCGTACATTTCTTTCAAATTAAAAAAATTGATTTTTCCGTCACATTTACTTGAAAAAGTTATACCTTGTACTTGTAGAAGTGACTAGGAGCAAACATTTTCAAGATATTTGCATTTAAAGTGATCCATGCAGTGTGGTTTTGAATGACAATTTTGAAAATACACATACATAGGTGGCTTCGAAAACGCCGTTTCCATGGTAATTTTCTTAGTCCTAGTGTTCAATGTTGCTTATAAAAAAAAAATAGAAAAATGTTTGGCGTCAAAAGTTAATGCAGGCATCAAATTTGAATATTTCAGTATATGCGGTTTTGAAAATATTGAGGAAAACCCGTCATTAGGGAACCGATGCATCGTTGTAAAAAATTGTGATTTTCTCGAAAACTACTAGCCCTATCGATACGAATTGGGAGTATGGTTTTTTAATGAAAAACCTTGATGTATCTTATTCTAAAATCAGAATGTAAAAAAAAGTACCATAAGAAAAATAAGATTGTTGTTACCCTTGACCCCCGGTATGGTACGCCCCTGATTGAAATTTTTGAATTTTGAGCTCAAATTCACACACAATTATGACACACGCAATGTCCCGAATTTTTATGTTGCCACTAGTCGCCTGAACAAAACGTATAGCAGCGTATTTTACAACGGACTAGTTCAATTTAATGATCTTCCATCTGATGTAAAAAATGCGCAAAGACTGGACATTTTTAAGAAGAAACTTCTTGCATATATTTTAACAATTATTGATTGACGGACTGTGATATTTTCCTAATCAATTTATATAACTGATGTACCTGATGTTCTTCTTTTTTTATCAATTTTGTGTCTGTGATATATTTTGTTTACTTCAACTTTTACAACTTTTGTAACCGTTTTTTGTGCACCATATCTCGTCTGCTTATTATATGTATAATAATGTTTTTGTATAGCATTGGCTAAATAAACGTATTCATTCATTCATTCATTCATTCAATTCTTATTAAGCATTGAAAGTTCATACGATGTATCAAATTTCATATTTTTTGTATGAACGGTTCAGGAAATCTTGAAGAAAAACCATCTTTAGGGTGCCCTATTTAGAAGGGCGTAGCACCCTTAGGAAGCATTTTTCGACAAATAATGTTTATGGAAACTTTTTTCCATGAAATCATTTCATGAATCACCCCTCGATCTTTTTACAAAAGTTGAGAAAACGCCCTGTATACGTTTATTTATATAGGGTTTTCCAGTAAGGGTGGTGGCCGGTCATATCTCGGAAACTATACTCGACTTGAAAGGCCAGGAAAAAAAATTATCACCAAAGTGACCACGACAAAATGTTGAAAATCATTTTGCGCGCGCCAACAATTGCGCAATTGGAAGATAAAAATTAAAATTTCAAATTTCTCCGGAAATTCCAAAATTGAGGTAGATCTTTATTAACACCGTTAGAAAGCTTGGACAATTTCTCATCATTTTGGTTAAAGAGTGCGTCTGCCGATATTCTAGGTAAAGGCTTCTCTGTAGTCACGATTTTTCTAATTACATGAGAACGTTTCAACATAGAGGGTTGAACCAAAGACCATCAATTTATTTTTTGATGAAAAATGGGTTGTACATTTTTTTCAAAAATTGGTGTTTTTCGAGACGATTTTCTAAAAAAGTAACATACGAAATTACGAAAATACCATGCAGTGATTTATCTTTCCTCTTTCCAAAAATACAAGATTTATTTTGATAAGTTGAAAAATAAGGTGAAAAAGAGAAATATAGTGAACCTCTGCTGAGTACCTCAGATGGAATAATTTAATTTTTGACTTGGGCGGGATTTGGAGTCATCGTCAGCTGTGTTGTCATCAACAAGGGCGGAGACTTACCGTTCTAAACGGCTAGACAAATTTTATTTTATTTATTTATTCAATTAAAGTCTTACAAAACACCCTTGAAGGTAATTGAAGTATAAGACTAAGAAATATGTAAGTATAAGACTAAGAAATATGTAATTACTCGACACTGAAGATAATAATATAAAATTTTGTGGTTTTTCTCATTTCACCAGTGCAAGTGTTCTCTGGTAAGTGTTTGATCGTTTTTGGTAAAAGTGTGTTCTACCTGAGTAAAATCGAGCATCGAAGTCGCTTAGTTCCCGGAAAAAAAAATGAAGTAGAACCAGATTACTAGACTTGGTACAATACTTCAATATACGAAATCGATTTTCAAGACAATTTTTGGTGGTCGAGACAAGTCTTGGAATGAAAAAAACTGAAAAAAAAAGATTTTTCGTCAAACATTCTTTTTAACGTTTCCATACCTCTATTTTCGAAAACATTCAAGTTATCGCGCTGACTTTTTTTTCAAATTAATGCGCATACATACGCGTTTATGACAGAGGTAGTTAATCTTCCAAGTTGATTCATTTTATTTATCAAAAATAATTTCGAAGTCTGAAGTTTATATTTCTTGTATTAAAATCTTCGATAAGCGAGAAACTTTTTTTCTATGACTATTTAATAATAGATGTATTATACATCCCCTTTCTATTGGTTAATGTAACTCGTTACTCATACCAGTGACTTTTTTTTCATTACTCAATTGTTTTTAACCAATGAAATACTCCACTGTTTTAGAGCCAATCAGAACATTCGACAAAATGTCAACCTTCAAATACATCATTTTGAAACAGCCCATTTGACCGTCCATACTTGTTTCATAGTCATTGTCACATTGTGTTATCAACCTAACCTCACTATAACTAAACCAGTTCTCAAAAAGTGCCGTCCAAATGAAATTGAATATTTCAAAGTTTGCTTCAATTATTGGATAATCATAGAAAAAGTATAGTATTCTACTCGCGGGAAATGGATATTACTCACTCAGATGATAACGCTACTCGCCTACGGCTCGTAGCGCAAACTTCATCTTCGTGAGTAATATCCACCATCTCCCGCTCGTTCAATAATAACTATCATTTTGAGAAATGTCATCATACATACAGCAAACGAATTGTAGAGGAAACTTTAAGGTACATTGAAAAAAAATTCGAGTTTATTTGTCATAGTTACTAATATATATTTTTTTTGAAGTTGCCAGAGGCAATGCTACCGCACGTTCCGTTGGAAATTTTGTATGAATTCGCGGCACAGCCGCAGCAGAAAAGTGGGGAAACAAAGCATATTATGTAATTGAATTAAATTTTATTATGGAAGGCTTTTTCGTTGTGTTTTTCAGTGGCGGTTATTTTTTGCTGTAATTTGTGATAGTTTATTTTTATAACAACAAACATTCCTTTTTGATTTTTTTAACCGAATATTCAACACAACACGCTGCCGAATATCTAAATGAAAATAGAATATTGATTACAGCTGGAGGATACAAAGTATTTGGAAAAGTGGTTTTGCTTCATCGAAATCATTAAAAAAGCTTGAAAAATCTGTTTAGCACACAAGAAGAAGTGGATACTCGGAGAATTTCACATGCTATTCACTCAACTGCATTAAGCGACCACATATTAAATAGATCAGTTGATACAGATATACTAATTTTAGTGATTAACTTCTGTTGTACCGAATCAGACTTGAGCCAAGCTGATTTATTTATGCAACTGGCAACTGGAACACGGCACAGGCCACTACCAAAAGATTTTTTTTTCCATTAGGAAGTAGTTCAAAAATTGGGAACTATACAATTTGTTTTTGTCTTCTGGCTCTTCACTGTTTTATCGGTTGTGACACTACCAGTGGCTTTTCTAAAATAGGACAAAAATCTTCATTTGAAGTTTTGAAAAGAAATATTGTAGCTCTACAAAAATTGTCTGATTTGCCATTGATGAGCAATGAAGAAGCGTTTACAATAATTGTCATAAAATTGAATTTACTGCTATACAAAGACATTCAAATACAAACTTGGAATGACCTACGAATAAAATGAGCTTCTTTTTTGAAGTTTGTTTCCCAATTTACGGTAAGTGATGAATGAACCAATTCATAAACAGATCCAACCACAAAGTAAAACACAAAGTTCAAACCCCCCTACCAAGATAGGACCGACAAGATACTACCGTTTCCCCAAGATACTACCAGTTCCAAAAGATAAACAGTCCAACGTTATATATGACATCCCATGCTCATGTGGAAAATCCCATGTTGGCCAAACCAAACAATACCTTGGAAACAGACTTTACCAACATAAAAACGACTGCAAAAACCACAATCAATGGAAAAGCGAAAAAACAGCTCTTGCAGTGCACCATTTCGAAACAGGCCATGCTTTCCAGTTTGATGAAATACAAATACTGGACAAGGAGAAAAACTGGTTTAAGCGGAACATAGGTGAAATGATCCACATCAACCTAAGAGATCCAGTGAACCTAAGGACAGATTCTCAAGGTCTAAGTGTGATTTATAGTGATATCTTGTCAAAATACTGTGATAACAACCAAAGGTAGGATAGTTCTTAAGATAATTTGCACAACGGTCTGTGACAACCTTTTTTCTCTGCGATATGTATTCCAAATCGCAACATTTTCCAGTCATCACAAAATTATCTGACTTTTGCAAGATAGGTACTCTTAATGATGCTTATCACTGCCTACATCGACCAAACCCATGCAGTACTAAAATTAATGTCACATGTTGATGTGTATTTGTTGTTTTTCTGGTTCCGGTTCTATGTTGTTAATAAGTTTTTACACTGTGAAATGTCGTCGTAACATGGGCTCACGTACACTGAATTTTCAGGTAACATTAAGAAATTTGTTTGTCAAGTTTATTTATTTATAAAAAACTGTTCCATTATAGTGCTTGAAAAAGCGACAATAAAGTCGCGAAACGTCGCACAGAAATAATTGTGTAGTTGGTCTTTTCCCTCGCCCCACGATTATTTGCCTACAAAATGAGCTTCTTCGACAAATGAACCATCATCAGAACTTCCTCCAACTGAAGGCGCTCTCTATCAGCATTTCCTTAGGTGAATTTGATAATATATACACAAGTGGAATAATATAATATAATACACAAGTGGAAGAAATCGTATTTTATGAGCTCAAATCAAAGCTACTTACGTTCCAGTACCCTTTAAATGTTAGAATAACATTGACAAATACTTTTTTACTACTTTGAATATGAAGGTGAGTTATAACACTACACTCTATTCACAACCAAAAATCACCAACACGTTAACAAACTACACGTGATTAGACATAGATAAACGATTGAACTGATCACATGTATTGTGTTGATTCATCTCACGTGACCTTTCAATCGTTTCCCTTTGTCCGATCACGTGTAGTTTGTTTACGTTGGTGACTTTTGGTTGTGAATAGAGTGTAGTACGTTATTCGATAGTTCACTTGTCTAAAATGACATTAATAGTGACAGTCATAACTGTCATGTGTTGAGTTGATAGTAGACTATACCACGAGTCAATAATAATTTATTTTTTTGAAATTTTCAATGCCATTTTTATTCATCTCAATACAAACACATAAATGGTAACTACGTGTTTGAGGCTGTTGATATGTTTCCATGGCATTGATCAAAGAAATTTTGTGATTTGTCTACAAACTGACATAATAATTGTGGTATAGTAAAAAGAATTGTTTCCATGATTCAATATACTACTATACTTCTTCTATGATTATCCAATGATTGAAGCGAACTTTGAAATATTCAATTTCATTTGGACGGCACTTTTTGAGAACTGGTTTAGTTATAGTGAGGTTAGGTTGATAACACAATGTGACAATGACTATAAAACAAGTATGGACGGTCAAATGGGCTGTTTCAAAATGATGTATTTGAAGGATGACATTTTGTCGAATGTTCTGATTGGCTCTAAAACAGTGGAGTAATGAGAATCAGATCATTTCATTGGTTAAAAACAATTGAGTAATGAAAAAAAAGTCACTGGTATGAGTAACGAGTTACATTAACCAATAGAAAGGGGATGTATAATACATCTATCATTAAATAGTCATAGAAAAAATAATTTATTCACGACATGATAGTATAATGTAAGTTTCAAGTGTCAGTGTCAAACGCGTCGTAAGCGCTTTTGTATTTGTATCAAGATGGATGAAAATGTCACTAAATATCTCAATTAAATAAATCAGTCGTGAATAAAGTAGAGAGTATACTACCCGCAATAATGACTATCAATCCCTCGGTATGCTACTTCCTCGCCGCTATGCGGCTCAGGTCGTAACTATCCTTTGGATTATTATTACATTTTTATTTCAATTAGATGTTTTTGTTTTGTCAAGTGACGTCGAGAGTGACGTCAAATAGAAAAGTTCCGATTCACGAAAATATACTAAAAATCTAGTCATAAGACTTATACCAGTTTTTTGTGAATACGACTCAACATAAATTTGAGGCTTGAATTGTTCGTTATTTTACCTATTTTGAAGTTGCTGAGTTGAATCAAATTTCACACCGGCAACAAAATTTTGCGATAATTTTGTTGCCACGTATTTTTGAACGAATTCCGGGTATTTAGGGCCTGCTAAATTCATAAATAAAAGTGGTTTTCTCAAATTTGTTCTAGTTTTTTAGTATATCATCAGTTTTTTGAAATTCTGACAAAATATCATGGTGATATAATAATAGGTATGCCAAATCTCTACTTTGCTTGACTATTTCACACCTGTTTACTGTTTTTTTTTCGCGTGCTTGCGATTTGCTATTCAGATTTGTCTTCTTGTAATCAACGTTAGCTCAGTATGGCAAATACAGTGCTTGAAGGGTCGAGTTTTTTGAGATTTTTATATATTTCAACTACATTGCCTTCACTAGTGACATGCCTATCAGCACCATCATTGTCCTTGCTTCCAATTTTTTTTGTGTTGATTGTTACCCACTTATCTCCAGAACTAGAAGCAATACTGCGAAATTAACCTCATATTCGTGATAAACACAACAAAATTACTTAGAATTGGCTCAAATATCCCTGGCAATAAAATGTGTGTTGTCCAGTGTGCTCTTATTTTTGGTTTAAAAGGATATTGTCCACTTGAGAAAAAAAATCATTTGAGGTAAAATGTTTGCAACTCAATTATCTACAAAAAAACGTATCTTCAGTTTTTTTGAAGAAAGTTGTATTAACGAAGATTAAAAAAAAACAAAAATACATAATGGCGGCGATTTTTTTCAAACTTCCCGACTGTGACCGAATGGGACTTTTGGGAGGTTGACCAGTAGATGATTTTCTAAACATTTCCGCGAAGATCAGTTGGTTACAATTTTTTTCCAGCTTGTATGTTGAGGTACTTTGAGATAAGAAATTGTTTGACTTTGCACTTCATGAATTCTCTTTTCCGTCGTAGCTCGACCGTGCCGAGCAATACAACCAATGAATATCTAGAAGTATTCCAATGAGACTAAAAGGTGATTCAAAAAACAAAAGGTTGTGAAAATGAGCACTTAGTGCTGTTCTTCTATTACATTTACACTCCCTAGAAAGACGCACAAAAGCTAAGTAAACAAATAAATGCATGACGAGGCAAAAATTTTTTCTGACAAAATTAATCTCAAGAAATGACACGGCTCATAATAAACGATTTCTTTGTAAACTCATCGGATATTCCTTTCAGCTTTTATTCTTCAAATTGCATGATGGAATCGATTTTATCTGAATGTGTATAGTATACGTATGATTTGTGTGATATTTCTTTCAGGAATATGGTATATGCATTCAACCAGGCCCGGATTGAGACTGGATTCGTTACCGAGTCCAGCCTAGATATACCGGCCTCAGTAGTGCCGCAGGCATTTTTTCTTGATTTCCCCTCCTCTTCAATTAATTTCCCCTCATTTCCAGGAGGAAGGATCCGCGCTCTATTCGCCATTAATTTGTTACGTTTTTAGCGTTTTCTCAGTGAATAGCCCATTTCTGTCGTCTTCTGAGCACGGAACGGTGAATTTTATTCTTGACAACGCAATGCTAGATTCCGACAAGTTGATGTCACGTACACGGACGCATCAAGCGATTTCCAATGATACAGGGACTTCTTGTATAGAGTCACAGTATCCAGTAACGGTCTGGAGCTCCCCGTATGCGCACACGGAACGACTCACACTCTATTTTGACTGTATCGGCAGTCGATTGAAGTAGGTATTAATAAACAATGGAGAGCACTAAGAGCAGCCTCGCCAAAATCTGCGAATCTACAAACAAGGCCCCAAACTTCAGCACACGAGATAAAACCAGTCAGACCTTTAATTCCGCCAGATGAGGTCGATTCTCGAAGTTAAGCGAAGTTAACGAGTTCCTAGGAAAAAGGAATGATCACATCACATTGTCACAACCTTGTTCTCTTGGTCGATCGATATCGAGTTCTCGAACGAATGTGATCCAAAGGACTCATGGCGACAGATTTTCGACTAATAGAAAGTGGAAGCCAAACTAGGTGAAGCTTCCTTTTTGTTGTTGCCAGTAATCAACAAGAGAACGGAGACTTGGAACTTTCCTTGATATCATTGCGATTGAGGGTCGCTACTATCAAGACACTGGCTTGACCAGGCAGTGAAAAGTTTCTTTGCTACTCCTTCCTGATAATTCCGCGTAACCCAAAAAAATTTAACTGACAAGAACCTTTGAAAACGAATAGAGCACATACATTACAATGAAAAGATGGATAAGTCTGTTTATGACTAGTTCCATCACTTAGTATCGATAGTAAGCGTAGACCTTCTCGAAGAGGTGTAAGTAGGTATGCGATAATCTCACGAGTAACAGCTTCACTGAATCAATCCGATAAATGAAAGGCATCTTCCCTTTAGTAGAATCGACGACCACCATCCGCTTCTGCATCAACTTCCTCGGCGGCCACAACGTCGTTGATATTCTTTTCTCCTCACAAAATTTCGAGAGAAGCAAGTTCTCTCAAGTTTAAGGAGAAGGGAATAATCGGATGATTTCGAAAATACGTTATCATTAAAAGTTGAGAAGACTTACTTTTATCATTTGAACAGCCTTCCCTCAACGTCCTGAAGCGGCGATTGAAAGTTGATTGAGATTCTATATTTTGAAATGTATCATGGACAAGGGAGGTGAAACTGTCGAGTGCGCAACCCAGAATAAGTACAATTTTACCGTCAGATTTTTCTTAACTTTATTTCGTTTTCTTTTAAAAGGAGGAGGGCTGCAGGCTTTATCGAACCATGAACTATGAGAGCTTCTGGACCCTTTGGCCTCCGGCCTAGCGAGATTTTCTCGGTAGCTCGCCTGTCTCAATCCGGGCCTGCATTCAACGGTATACACTGTGGACCAAATTGAGTTGGAACATAATTTGACTCTTGATAACTTTTTTGTTTGTATGTTTGTTTATGGATTTTGATGATTTTTGGATATGATATTAGTCAATATGTTCTGGATTTTATGTTCGGGACCAGACTTGAGTTCGCGTCAATCACGTCTCATGCTGGAGAGTCATTAAATCCTTTAATAAACTGTGCGACTGTGGGATTTACTAACAAACAATACAAAAAAATCAAAGGGAACCGCGATGGAATAGTTTCGGTCTCCAGAATAAAATTATATCGTCGACTAAACAGGAAGCTACACCTTCAACGTGCACTCGTGTCTCCTCTTGCGCTAAAGTCAAAAGATTGAAAAGTTCATCTCACAATAACGATGTCGCTAAGGTGACATCCATTTTTCAGCAAACACAAACTAACCCAACCTAACCTTAACTCACGACTAACTTTAATTTCAACTTCAAACACACATTATACATTATAATCTTAGTAATGCATGCGACTTCGCAACACTGTCGACGCGGAATGCAGGCACTCGTATAAAGCTCTGGGAGTCGATTTTTGACTACATATACGTTCCTTTAAAACGTAGACGCTTTTGTAAAAAGACTAAGAAAAACGTAACATTGTAATTTTGGAACATACGTGAACGTTCAATTGTATTTGCTTTATTGCGAGCATACCAGGCTGAAAAAAAAATAAAAATCTGGTAGCTGACGCAAAATTTGATTTTCACGGGACCGAATTTGCAGACCTCAGGCGGTGGAATAGCAAACTATAGTGAAGCATACACTATAGTGAAGCATACACTATTTGATGGGCTGAAGGCTTGTGATATTATTTGAATAGAGAAGATCAGTGCTTCAGTCAATTACTCCTCCTTCATGACATTTTTTTGTGGATATTTAGCTTCTTCGTGGTAACTCAATTTGAACTTCTTGAATATTGCAATAGGAACCTAATAATACCCACATGTCCATCTATACTGCTCACTCATGATTGACCTGAGATAACGTCGAAATGCAGTCATTATCGGAGTCTCCCTTGTAGGAGAGCCAATGAAAATCTTCGTCTCCCATTGAAGATATTTTATAATATGCACGATGCAGTGTTGCGTGAAGAACTTACAAGCGATCAGTTTGATATGTACACATGCATAAATGTATGAATCTATGGCCGTTTGCATTGTTGTTTTGATTTAGGAGTATCGCGATATGTATATATATTCAGTTCAAGAAGAATCGACATAATCAGAAGCTATTTACAATATACATCTATAATGACTCAGGTACCCACCTACAATATTGCTTTTAGTACTATAATACGTGGGATTAATCGGATCCAATAATAACAGATTATTTTCTAAACAGTGGAGCCTGTTCTTTGATTGTCATTAATAATTAAGAATATCTTTCAATTAGGTATATTATTTTTACAGGGTTTTTGAAAAAACGATTTCTTAGACCATTTTTTGAAATAATAATGATGGTGATCTTTATTGAGCAACATAACTATAAAACATGAACACACAATAAAGAAAGAGCGCAAATCATGAAATTGTATACACAGGTTATTTTAACAAGAATTCATTACCAAATAAATTTAATAGGTCTGTTTTGGTTTCAAGTTATTTCAGTTCCGAACCAGTTCCGAACCGTTCCACACATGCGCACTTGAATGTTACTATGGCAACATTGAAGTGCGCATGTGTAGAACAGTTTGGAACTGCATAAATTAGGAACCAAAACAAAGCTAATATCTGCATAATGCCGGATGCAAAAAAAATGATACGACAGAAATGCTGATATCTGACATCTTATCAGGCGTCTACTTCTTGGATGACCCTGTGTTACAATTCATTTTCCTACCTTCCTTTGCTAGATCGAATATCTCCGGTTATGTGATAGTAAATCAGCATATTCAATAATTCACCTTCATATTTAGTTTCTGTCGATTGACTCATTGGTTTCTCATAATTAATCCTAGATTGTTTTGTTTACATCTGTCATCCGATCTCAGTAGTGAAGTTGGCCGTTGGTTGTAAGACAGCTGATTTGTTGCAATATCGTCTCTTGTGGTCATGTCGTCAATGTCAGTCAGGATTGATGTTGAGGTTCAGTGGCGTCGTGCTATTATTTTTGCATATTGTTATATTTCGCCTTCAGAAATATTTAGTGGTATTCATTTTTGCCGTTAATTTTTTTTTTAGGTTGTTTGGTGGAGGGCAGGCTTTCATCCGTCCTCGTTGGTATTGTATTGTAAAACCTACACTGTGCAATCTGTCACTGGTTTGCGGGATGCAAGCTGTGTCAGAGCTGGAACGTTTCATCTGCGAGGAAACTCCCCGGCGGCGACTGTGTTCGTTTTTTTCTGTCCGTGGCAACCGCAGAGGATAACATGCCCTTCGATCACCATTCCCGTCGGCCCCTTTAAAGTGGTAAAACACTTCACTGTTTTGGTTCCACTGTTTGTCGTATACACTGTATTGACGGTCGTTCGGGTATGCGGTGAACGTTTTGCAGCCCCCTTCACATTTTACGTGACAGGTAAAATGGTTGGGATAGTGTAGGTCTGTCTTCGATTATGTGTTTTGTGTTATATTGGTAATTTTCATGAGTGCACTTATTTGCAACGCCACTGCCTTTCGCGCACATGGGTTTCCGATCTGTCAACCTCAATTATCTCGTGGTTTGACGTTTGACTTTCTTCTCCTATTCACCATCATCCTAAATAGACGATCACCATCCCCTTGGAGTTTTTCCCAGTTTTGGCTGACTTGAGCTTGTTCCTTCAATGGGATTTATGGTGAAAAGGTTCCAGTGAGACAGTACGTTTGGCGGATGCCGTTTCTGGTGCGTTGTGCATGAAAACAGAGGATTTTTCCGGTACTGTGTCGAAACTGCGTAGCGGGATTTTTTGTGGGACTTTGGTGGTAATACGTCTTAGAGAAGATAGGTCTGACCCTTTCAACGAAAGGTAAGCAGTTTGTTAACCCTGGCATTTTTGGTCTAAATAAGGTATCTGGCAGATGCGAATTGAAGTTGTTGACAGATTGGCGAAGGTTTTGAATGATAACAAGGTCAGATTGAAAGTGATTTTTATTTTGGAGCTAGTCGTACCCACTTACTTTTATATTGCTTCTTGACTTTCGGAAGTCTAAAATACAACTTTAATTGTTTAATAATTACATAATACTCAAATCAAGTCATCAAATACTACAACTTACACTCACTCGGAGGTGTTCACCCATTTTCAATTCAACTTTTATAAATGTTCATTCACACTTTTGCTACGTCAAACTTATAAGATTTCATTCATTCAATTAAACATTCAATTAAATTTGATTATTTTGTTATCACGATCGGATGTTGTATTAGATCAACATTCATTCAAACATTGCCTATTACCTGAACATTATGTGATAGTCGTTTGCGTTGATTAATAGTATCCGAGTGCACTGATAAATTTTTTTGGTATATTGTGAGGGGTTATCGATAACTTCGTATTTTTTTTTTTAGGGAGCATGTAGCCCGTTATTCATCTCAATTTCAAATATTCTTTTACGTGACTATTATATTGAGTGGTATTTAGTATACTGGTATCAGTGATGGGCATTGGTACGTTTGATTGAATATATATATATATATTTTTTTCCTGACAACTTGTTGATAAGTTGTGATATTTTGGTGTCAGACAATTTTTTTTTGTATGGAATAAATTCTGACTTTCGCCTTACTTGAATAATTATGAACCCTTTCACCAGGTAACGTGGTTTTAGCGATACACCTGATGATATATTCTGATATTTGAACATTATAATATGAGCTTTTCGGAAGCGATTCATTACACCAGGGTGCCTATTTTGGGACGACCGACAGAACGGTCATATCGAGAGAACGAGAGAGACAGTAAACGGGGAATTATTATATGGAGGTGATCGTTTATCTCTCTGGTATGACCGTTCTTTTGGTCCCAGAATCGGTACCCAAGAGCGTAAAGGTTCTCTTGAGCCAGACTTGTGACCCGCGAAGGTCCTGAGTTTCTTTCAGAGACCCTACCGTCCTCAAACATGTGTCCGCAAACGTCTCGTTGAAAAAATACAGAGTGTTGAAGGTTTAGGAAGTTTTCGATTTTCTGTTTGTAGATTCGAAACGCCCCGAGCGATTTTGTTTGAACTTCCAGCTAGTATATCCGGGGTTCTTAAGCATCTTCTAAAGGGAGCGTAGATGACAGGAGCGTAGACTCAAGGGTTGTACCCCACCTTTTCTAACATCAAATGGTGCCACACAGATGATTCGCGATGGACCTGGGTGCCTTTCAGAAACACTACCGTCCTCACGATAGAGCGTCCATCAACGCGAGATACCACTCTGCGATCTATGCAAAGCTTTAGCAATGTCAATCAGGCATGCTCCGTTTTCCAGCATTCCTAAAATACGTAACTTTTGATCAATTTAATTTTTATCCTCAAAATATAGCCCTAGTTCTATTTTTATTCCTACGCCACTGGGCTTCACAGAAAGTTGAAATTTTGAGAGTAGTCTAGAAAGGTGATATCTTTTACTGTTTTCATTCTCGAAATCAAGGCCATTTTTCATAAAAGTCCTCTTTATACAGTATAGGTTGTCAAATCATTTGAAAAGTATTTTGTCACGGCTGAAGTTTTCACTATAAGTTACTATGGTTTTATTGGATCTTTTGTTCGTTTTAGACAGTTGATTTTCATTCATATATATTCATTGTTCACCTTTGATTCGAATTCCATTCTCATTCCTTGCCAATAAGTTCGGTTAGCCTGTTTTGTTCATGGATCATTGCTCTCATCATTTTTCGTCTTCAGCAATCCATTTTCACCTGATTCATTTAATTCTGTTGATTAATTGTTTATTTACGTTTTGCTGACAAATGACGAATGTCATTCAACATTCAACAGGTTATCCTTTCTGTGTGACAGTGTTGCCGGACATGGGATGATTTATTCGGTTTTGGGAATTCATTTCTTTTGGCGAAATTATCGTTCTCGTACCCACAACAACTACAATAAGACCCAGTAATGCCTTGTAATCGCTATTCTGTTTTCTCTGCTCAACCCGTTGTAGTTTTGTTGGCTTCTTGCAATTGTCCTTCTACGGTTTTATCCACCCGGGGGCAAACGAGCATAATGGTAACCCGTGTCAACTGACCTACCTTCGCTTATGTCATGTCGGGGGCAAACGAGCATAATGGTAACCCGTGTCAACTGACCTACCTTCGCTTATGTCATATTGTCTCTGTCATGATTGTCATGGTCATCTGTCGAAGGCCATTCTGATATTGAATCTCTCACGGTCAAAAGGGGCTAACAACTTCAATCGGAAGAGATTCTGGTCATCTTTTTAAGGAAATTTTGGATAGGACTCAAGATGTTTCTGAAAGTATTGTCGACTACCTTTCCTGTATGCATGCCTTGTTTAGAAGGTATGGCGAGTTGTCCCAAGAGGCGCAGTTGGATATTCTTACTCGAAACTTGTGTCCCTTTTATTCTACCCAGTTGCCAGTCGTCACTACCTTGGAACAGCTCGAAGAGGAATGTCTGAAGCTTGAGACAAAAAAGTACAGGAAACGCAATCAGTTTGTTGAACCTGATTTTGCCTTTGTTTTTTTTGAAAATATGAGTTTGGACCAAGTTGATGAGACTCGTGGGAATAACCGTGTCAGCTGTTGGAACTGTCGAGAACCTGGACATGTTAGCAGAAATTGTAACAGACCCAAGAGTAAATATTGTTATGGTTGTGGTGCCCCTGATGTGACGAAAGGACCTTGTCCTAGGTGTTCGGGAAACGGTGCACGGAGGAACCGTCAGGTCGTTCTTTTCCCCGTGAAACCACCATAACGACCAATTCTTCTCATTCTATGGATTTCACCAACAAAATTTTTCTCGACCACATTGTCTCTCATGCCCATGGTGACCAACGACCCTTTTTGCAGATCAACGTCTTAGGATATCCTATGTTGGGTTTACTAGATTCTGGTGCTAGTCGTACTTTGGTTGGATTACCCGGTTATGAGACTCTTCTCAGCCTAGGTCTGAAGTTGTGTGGACAGAAAGCCTCCTGCACTATTGCTAATGGACAGGTTTGCCATAGTATTGGTTACATACAGACTCCTATCACCCTGATTGACAAAACTTGTATCATCGATGTCATTGTCTTGCCGGAACTTTCTCATAATATCATTTTGGGTATTGACTTTTGGAAGTCGATGGGAATTATTCCAGATTTGAAGCAGGATGTTTGGCATTTTTCGAGTAACTCTGACCCCGCATCTATTCTCACTGTCCAAAACCTTGATAATCTGTCTCCATCTGAAAGGAAGTCTTTGTATGAGCTTGTAGAGGAAAAAACTTCTTTGTTGGGTTCTGGTCTTGGCTGTTGCAGGACAGCTGAACATGAAGTAATCCTTGAGTCTGGAACTACCCCATCAAGCAACGTTACTACCCTGTTTCTCCTTACAAGCAAAAGTTTATCGACGATGAGGTTGAGAAAATGTTGAGGTTAGGTGTGATTGAGAAATCTGAAAGCCCTTGGTCAAGTCCCGTTTTTCTTGCTCGCAAAAAGGATGGTTCGTATCGATTTTGCATTGATTTCAGAAAGCTCAACATTCACACCAAGAAAGATGCCTACCCGCTTCCATATATTTCATCACTCCTGGATAATTTGAGAAATGCTAAGTTTATTAGCTCGATCGACATCAAGTCTGCGTTTTGGCAGGTCAAATTGAGTGAAACTTCCAAGGAGTATACTGCGTTCACGGTACCTGGCAGAGGTCTTTTGCAGTTTTGTAGGATGCCTTTCGGACTGTCTAATGCTCCAGCAACTTGGCAACGTATTGTGGATACTATTTTCGGCCCTGAATTTGAAAATCAGGTTATGGTTTATCTTGATAACATAATCATCATCACTGGCAGTTTTTCCGAACATTCACGTTTGTTGAACATTGTGTTTGATAGTTTGCATGAGGCTGGTCTTATCGTTTCGTTGGAAAATGTCAGTTTTGTAAGCCTGAGTTGCGTTATCTTGGTTATGTTGTGGATTCCAAAGGTTTGAGACCTGACCCCGAAAAGGTTGAGGCTATCGTCAACGTTCCGACTCCTAAAAACATCAACGAAATTCGTCGCTTCATAGGTACTGCTTCTTGGTATAGGCGATTTGTGCCAAATTTTTCTACTTTATTGGCGCCTATTTTGAATTTGACTAAAAAGAACGTCAAGTGGAATTGGACCCCTTTTGTCTTCAAACTGATGCTTCGAATTTTGGTCCAGGTGCTGTTTTGACCCAAAATTTTGATGGTGGGGAAAAAGTGATTTGTTATCTTTCGAGGTCTTTATCGAAGCAGAAGATGAAGTTGTCTATCACGGAGAAGGAGTGTCTAGCAGTCATTTGGAGTGTGGAGAAACTTCGACATTATTTGGATCATTCCGTTTCACTGTGATAACTAATCACGCTCCCTTACTTTGGCTTCAAAAGTTGAAGGATCCACAGGGTCGTCTCGCTCGTTGGCAACTTCGTTTGCAACAATTTGATTTTGAGTTGACCCATCGTGAGGAAAAGGATCATGTTGTCCCTGATTTTCTGTCCAGATCGGTAACTGTTGATTCGGTCAATTTCATCGAACAACCATTTGATCCCCTTGGAACTACTGATAAGTGGTACTCTAGGATGCTGGAACAGATTGATGGTAATCCCCTGAAATTTCCGACGTGGCGTGTTCAAAATGGTTATCTTTATAAGCACTTGAAGCCTGTTATTCCTGAGTTGTCTTCTTCTTCCGACAACTGGAAATTAGTTATCCCCAAAGAGTTGCGAAAACAGACCTTGCATCGTTGTCACGATATCCCTGCAGCTGGTCATGTAGGTATTTTCAAAACCTACGGGAAAATTCGTCAGAACTACTATTGGCCGAAGATGAAGTTGGATGTAGTCAGGTATATCAAGTCTTGTAACAGCTGCGCACAGAACAAAGTCGAACAAAAACGTCTCGCTGGTTTGATGGGTGATCGACCGGATATCAAGGAACCATTTCAGGCCATCAGTCTCGATTATGTGGGTCCATTACCCCGTTCCAAAAAAGGTCATTCGTATATATTGGTAATTTCAGACTATTTCAGCAAGGCAGGGTTTCTCTATCCTTGTCGATCAGCTAAAGCGAAGTCTTTAGTTGAAATTGTGGAAAATTTCTTTCTTCTTTTGGTGCACCTATGTTTTTAACCTGCGATAATGGTGTGCAAATGAGATCGAACGAATTTCAAAAATTGTGTCGAAAGTATAACTTCCGGATCTTTTATACAGCCAGCTATAATCCCCGTGCGAACCCCACTGAACGCCATAATAGAGTGATCAAAACCATGTTGCGTACTTATGTGAACCAGGACAATCATAGGACTTGGGATGAACATCTCAGTGAGATTGGTTGTGCGATTCGAACTGCACCGAGTGAAACTACTGGTTTTAGTCCCTATTTTGTACTTTTTGGTAGAGAGCATCGTCTATTCGGTAGTGATCATTCTTCTAAACTGCCTGACCCTGATAACAACCTTGACTCATACATCAAAACTCGTCAGGATGGGTTTACCAAGCTTTATCAGCAAGTTCAGAAGAGAATTAAGACTACAAGAACTCAGAACGCTCATCGATACAACCTTCGTCGTCGACCCCTTGCTTTCAAACCAGGTGACAAAGTTTGGCGGAAAAACAAGAGTCTTTTGGATGCTGTCAACTACTACAGTGCTAAACTTGCCCCTGGGTACCTTGGTCCTTTTGTAGTGAAACGTAAGTGTAGTTCTTGGTCATATGGGCTTGATGATGATTCTGGCAAGTCAAAGGGAATCTGGCATGTACAGGAGTTGAAGCTGTATCCCGATCCCGTGTCTATCGATTCTGGAGTTGACAATAGAGATCCAACCATTCCCTGATTCTTTTTTTTTCCTTTTACGCTCTACAGGGTGGGCATAAGAATAACCTTGTGCAGACACCTGGCTGTGGTAAAAGTCCACAAAGTGGGTGACGAGGTCGAAACCTTCAGTTCTTTTTCATTGTTGAACCTTCAGTCACCTTCAAAATTTTTAGTAACTTTTATCTTCAATTTTATGTAACATTTTCAGTGTTTTTTTTTCTTTCCCTGTTGTGATTTTCAGTCAGTTGAACGGTTTTTGGACTTACCGTGTATTTTGGCTTACCGTGTAATTTTGTGGTACCTTGATTTTATGGTTTTTGGTTTGGATTGTCCGACTATCTGAAGTCACTCTATCTTCATTCGATTTACTTTTATTTTTCTTTGGATCAAAATTACTCTTATGAAAGGTAGATTGTGTTAGGCATTGGATCAGCGTCAATTGAATCAGAGTGACTTGATAAAGCATTTCATTGTTTGTATCAAGCTTGGAGCGCACTTCATTCCGTTGGTGACCTAACAAAATTTGTAATAGCCTGTGGCCCCGAGTATGTTGACTATTGTTGACTTTGTTTTTCTTATTTATTTTTACGACTTTTAACCTACGTGGTTATTTCCTGATTTTGACTTTTGGTACTTTTTGAACCATTTTCGCTCACCGGAGACGGGAGGATATTGCTGGGGTGGTACTCCTAGTGGTGTGGGTTAGGGGTATTGAACCGTTTGAAGCTCCTTCACGACATGGACTTCACGAGGCATAGCTACTGCGTTCCATCTCAGCCCCGTTTATCCGGTTATTCCCGATTTTGTCTTCCCTCTGTTACGAGGCTATGGACCCTGTTTGGGGTGTTGTGCAGAATACCCTTACTCCGGGTTCTGGATGAGGTGGAATCCAGCACTTAGAGGGCCTAAGTGCTGGATTCCAGAGGCCGTCAGCGCTGGTTTTCTTGCGGTGGTTCTCTTTGTTTAAATTTATTTTGTTATTCCATGTGGAACTTATTTAACCCGTAATTTTTCGAGGCACCTGGTGTCTTTCTTTTTGAAGCACTCATTAGCGTAGTACGCTATAGTACAACCCGTGTAATGAGTTCGGTAAAACTCATTTTCTGTAATTTGGTGAGTCTAGGGGGACAAAGGGGGGAGGGTTGGTATAGTTTTGTCCTATACTAGACCCCCTCAGTCTACTCACTCCTTGCTTGTTCGGATTTTGTCAGGCACTGGGGTTTTTGCCTGGCCAGCTTTTGTAAGACCGGTTCACGAGGTTTCCTCAGTCTCAGTGAGGTTACGCAATGCCGGTTAGGGACTCCACATGACACCGTCGGAATTTCACCCTGCAAAGGTTGGATCATGCAATTCTCTAGGTTTGGTAGGTCTGGATCGGTGAGGTCTGTTATTTTTTTTGTGTTGTCCTTAGACAATATTCTTCCGCAATTTTTGTTCAGTTTTCTTCATCTTTCATATCATCTTCTTTTCCTATAGTTTTTATTCGTTGGTTACACTTATGGGTTAGTGACGCTTATCACCACTTATCGTCGGTCAATTCTTTCAGGAATTTTCCCTCCTATCGAAGGAGAGGGGGAACGTTACTAAATAATCATGTACAGGGTTATTGATTATAAATGCCCCCTCTTTAACTTTTTTAATTTGACGTTTTACAAAAAAAGTGCTCCAAATAAAAGTTTTATGATTGAAAATGAAATTTTCAAAGAACTTGTTTTCACATATACGGTGATCGAAAAGGTCTGGGTGAGGTCTAAATTTTTTATTTCAAATTGGATACCCTAATTTTTATTTGATATTTCAATTCTCCTCTCGATTCTAAACATTTTCTGTGTAGCATATCCTATACCTGAGTTTATTGTATAAAAAAATAAGATATTTATTCTTACACCCGGAAGATAAAAATTGAATAATACTAATTTATTGATATAAAAATGAATGCAAAAAACTTAACTGTCCCAGAAAAAAATATTCTTATAAAGAGGTTTATTACCACAGTAGAGACTTGCTATTCCACAAAAGTACGTTGCTGTGACAGAAACATTTTTGCTAGTCCAAATTATCACTTTGCTGTTGCAAATAAAATGGTTCTAGTAAAGTGATCTTTGCTGTAACAGCAACGCGAAACGCGAGATTGCTGTTTTAGGCATGATTTTAGCTATAGTCGCCAAAAAAAAATCTGTAAAGATTTTTCTCCTGGGATTTTTCTCAGTGCAGGGGCTCGATCCTCGAGTCAGTGAACAACGCTTCCTGGAAGTGAATGATTAGGCGTGATACTCTTGGAAATATTGTTATTTACGCGTATCCTTGAGGGTAGGATCAAGAACATTCCTGATTTTTTATAGAAGTCTGTTCTATTGACTTGAGTCAGTAGAAACGTGACAATTTATGAAGAAAGGATGAAAATGTTCTCAATTCCTCACAAGCGCCAATATTTCATTTTTATCCTTTGAACATAAATTGTTACGTTTCTACTGACTCATGTCAATAAAATAAACTTCTTTCAAAAGTCAGAAGAACATTTTTGATCGTACCTACAAGGATAGGCATGACAGTATTTTCAAGAAAATCACGCCCAATTTACTCCCAGGAAACATTGTGTCCTTACTCGAAAATTAGGCCCCAGGGGCCCGGTTAGTATATGGCATAATTCCGGGTGCGTATAGGGGAAGGGCAAAAGAACACCATTTTTCATACTATTTTCCTAAAGTGACTCCTAACGCAGATACAGAGCCCTAAAGAGGTACCCCATCGATTTAATTTTTAAGCTCAAACTTTTGAACCAGCTTGGATAGTTTGATGAAATTTTAGTATGTTGTGTAGGCAATGAAGGCTCATAAAACCATAGTGGAGTCAATATTTTGAATTGAAGGGGGAACCAGAAATGGACTGGCCACAGAACCTTCTTGGTTAAATTTTTGACAGGTGTGTCATTTTACAGAGCTGAAAACTACGTTCTCAAATCCCCCTTTCCTCAACAAAAAAGGTGCTCCCCTTGTGTTCTGATAAAACTAACTGTTTTCACGAAAAATAGGTTTTTCTTTGACACGTTATTGCAATAACACATTAGAATACTACGACAAGTTTATTTAGTGAAAAACCTTCAAAATATCTAAACAGAACATGAGATGGATAGATATGCTCTGTAGTTTTGTGGCGCATCCATGATTCACCAGATTTTTTTGGGTATTTCGCCACACCCTATCAAAAAACAATCAAACTATTGTTAATATACCGGATCTTCTATATTACCTAAAAAAAAGTCTATTAGTAAACAATAAAACCTATCAATATCAAACGTTTCGGAAGCGAATCTGCTTCCGTCGTCAGTGCAACCTAAAAAAGAAACAATTAAATTCAAAATCAAAAAATATTGTTCGTCTTTTTGTGATATCGCAGTAAAAATGGCTTTTTTGTGTTTTTGGCACAAAATGTCACTTAGTAAAAGTGACATTTTGTTTTCCCACTGAATCAAGAAAAGTAGACAAAACATCCTCTTTCTTCATAAGTATCATGGTGCCGTGATACACTCTTGCCTTGTTACTCTTGGCAACATCGCTGCTGTGTGCTAGTTGATATTAGCATCGAACATATAACCATATAGAAGAATCACTATGCCAAGCGCGCGGACCCAATTCGACAAGGACCAAAGATCCCAACACTCTGCCCTGTTCACCCGCTGCAAGAATATCAATTTGTTCAATGACGGACGATATCAGTTTTTTATAAGAAGCCGTGTCAACTAGTGTTTTTCAAATATCAGGCACGTATGTTCAGTGCTACGAAAACGATGTGCTCCCGAATAGCTCGTTGAGCTGTCTTGATGAGGCTACTTAATGTAGAGTGAGCCTTCTTTATTGTTATACAGCCAAATGGAATAAATCTGATAAATAGTCAATGGAGACGTTTTCGAAAAAACGCTCGAACACATCGATTGATATTTTTGGTTGTACATTTATTCCAGCAAAAACATTCTATACAGGTTGTGTCATGTAGCCGTGGCTGATAACAACTTTGTTATTTCAAATACAACACCCAGTATATTATTCAGTTTTTAGATTCTTTAGAAAATTCTAGACATATTTCATGTACTATATCTTAAACCTATCTTTAACTGTTCGGGAACCATCAAGTGCTTTCAGATTTATTGCAAACATTAATATTACAAAAATAAAATTATTTCATGACAAAGCAGTCTAACTGTATATTTCTAAATGATTAAGTTGTTTATGATGAGAAAGTGAGTGAAACCATTTTAGCGTGTGTTTCCACTGATATGGATATGTTCAAAAATTATACATTACAGTAGTTGTCAGACTTTATTTTTTAATTTTTGATTTTCTCACATTATTAAGAAATAGACAGTATTACTGCTTGGTATTTATTGATTTTTTAGTGTGTTCTAGCGGATTTCTGTCATGAAATAATTTACTTTTTGTTTTTGATATTAATTTTTGCAATAAATCTGAAAACACTTGATATGTCCAAGAAAGTTAAAGATAGGTTCAGGATATATGTAGTACATGAAATATGTCAAGAATTCTCTAAAGAATACACAAATTGAATAATATACTAGGTGTGTGTATTTAAAATAACCAAGTTGGTATCAGCCACGGCTACATGACACACCCTGTATAAAATGTTTCTGCTGGAAAAAATGTACAACCAAAACTATCAATTGACGTGCCCGAGCGTTCATTCGGAAACGTTTCACACTGTATGTTCGGTGATATCAGGAAGAACAATTTAGATGCTTTTATTATGCGGCTCCCGGGTTTCCCTTTCGTCTGGCAGCTACGTGTCTACAGCACTGAGGGTCTAGGTCGGGTCACCGAATAGTAATAAAACAAGATCATAAACGTCCAAAGCCACTGGACAAGCATTAGGCGGGAGGATTTCTATGTTCTCTGTAAACAACCCAAACTAACCCAAACTAACCCTCTATGCCAGTTCCTTGCATAATTCAGATACATTCAAAATATCGAATCGACACTACAAAATGTTGACACATTATAATACGCATTCTACAATTTCAGCAACTTCAAAATGTTCAATAAACTACGTTTATCAAGTTTTGTGTGATTTTCCAATTTTCCAATAATTTCGTCAGTTGAAATAAAAAAATATTTTTTTGAAAGCGCTTATATACGCCACTGCAGATAATTAAGTTTCCTTTCTACCGAACGACTACGGCGACGTTCAGCAGCAGTCAGAAGAATACATGCATAAATTAAAAACGTAAAACATCAATACTTTCTTATTAAGGCTCTCTCCCCATGCCCTAATGACAATCAAGCCTGGGTTCGCGAGAGCGCGTATGTGAGAAAGGGGAGAAAAGAAAACGGAGACCTCAGAGGACTCAGTAGCGTTCGTCACGTCATTGTTTAAAAAACGAATGAGTCACTAATTAGGCACATTTTACATGAAGTGGAATCAAAGCATTGTGGATACCAACGATCGATATTGAATTTTCTGATAATATTCTAGAGAAATCCATTGCTATCTATATTATATTTTTGAGAAATAACTACATTGTAATGGATCATATTTATTACGCTTTTTTACAAACTGTGCAGCTTCAACATGTGATTGTAGTCAAAGTTGAACAGAGATGTATAGGAAGTGAAACTTGAAGCAAATACGCAAGTCCCTGTTTTGTAATGAATAAGAACATCAATAGATATAATACAGGAATTACTAGTGAACTAACATGGGTCTGTAATCGTTTGCGTAAGTGAATTGTTTACAATGTATCTCTAAATCAAATTTCACATCTTGAAAAAGTTGGAAACTGTTTAAATATTCCAGTTTAAATAATATCAAAAACTATGAATCACAGATATGAAAAAAAATTACAGACAAATAATGGCTCAGTGCGTTACATTGTAATGTTTGTATCAACAACAAGAAATGTGTTGACTGCCTTGCCAATCTCATTATATATTTATCATCATGGAATTATGTCGAATAACTTGAATATCAATATTGAGTTGAGATTTTGATTCTAAACAACTTTTCCTGAAAAATGTTTGTTACGTTCATCTCCTAAAATGAATGAAATGCTCTTGGTTTCTTTTTATAAATTTGGCTCACAAACACCCTGTATATTAAATGGATGAGCTCATATTATTCACATCTTAGTTTGGATTTGAACATCCAGCTCTAGAATTTGTTGTTATTTAAGCCTATTCTTACACTTATCCTGGGACGCACTGTATAAGATGATATCTATGAAAAAATAATGGAAAACAGCGTTGTTGTTATCATGAATCCAAGTTATTTAAACATATAGATCCGTATTTCAGAAATTCTATTCAGCCATTGATGAAACCAAATTCTCAGTCTGGCATCATGACATGTGTCATTATCAACAGCATATCGACAGCAACTGCTACCGCTCACAATAACGAATGATATTATTTTCAGATTTTGACTTTCAATGTAAGGCCCTGTGTTTGACAAATTTTGATAAGATCTCCTATTATACATGAGTTTCGAATTCAAGGACCTTTAATGGATCTCTATTTAAAAACTGGTGTATTTTCAATTTGTAGGTTTTTCAAATAACTTTTGAGAACATACGTCATGCAGCACCAATATGTCATACTAGGCCGTATCTACATCAAATTTGTATTTATTCAAGAACGGTGGTCTTCCATCTTCTAAAAATACCAATCTCTATAAATGTGATTTATCTGTCTTTTTCGGACTAATGCCTTTTGATAAATTGATCTAGAAGTTATTTCAAAACATCAACAGTAAAACATAAGGTCTGATCATCTGTACGTTGAATGATATTCGAGAAAATAAATGATGTGGCAATTCATTATTCTATTTTTGTCCGTTTACAGATTATCGATTTAGAGCATGTTTATCTATTGAGTCAACCCCTGGGTCAACGCAATAACTTTAGGATAACCTCAACATGTTTGACGTTTGTCCATTTGGCAGGAGCTAAGTTGACCCAGGGTTAGTATGTATTTTTTGGGTTGCTTTGAATAAATATTGAGTTTGCCAACAAGAATTTGGACCGGTGACTATTTTTTTTAGGAAAACCCTATTTAAAAAAAAAATGTTTCAAGTTTTTATGAAATAAATAAAGACCAATTAATTTTTGGTAAATGTTGGTTATTTACAAAATGGAAGTGTATGGAATTTCCTACATTTTAATTCTTTCAAGCTCTTTTTTACGATCAGCGGTCTAGCCGCGAAGAGGCTAGGAACTGTAACTGTAGTATATCTTCATCAACGCATCCTTTTCCTTGATGAACCTGCATTTTCATCTGCTTCTAAAAATTGAAAAGAGAGACGAAGAGGGTTGTGTTGTAATTTGTTCGAACTGATAGCTTGTAGAGTTGCCTCGTCTTGTTTAATTGGTTTTTCAGGTTCACGGACTGAGAAGTCAAACACCAATTTGTTCGACACTTTCACCTCATCTTCCTGGTGTTCAAGAATGCAAGCCGTATTATCTGTTTTAGTAGTCTAGGAAGCCTGGCAACTGATAAGATCTTTATGACAGGATGCATCGAACAAAATTTACATCCAACCAATCTCAATGCAGCAACATTACACTGAGAAACTTGAGGAGAACGAAAATAATATTGCGCAGCTTCTCCCAGATCATACAACTTATAGGTACAAGCGATCGAAATCACGAAAGAAATTTTTGTAAGGGCTATCAGAACCCTGAGAAATAAAAAAGCGACAAGACCCGAATGATTACCAGCCGTACTGCTCAAGAACGGTTTCGATAAATTATTCACATTTTTGAAAGAATTTTTACGGGGTTACATAAATGGGGACCATATCCCAACAACTTGGAAAGAAGCTTGGAGAACTCACATTAATAAAAAGAGCAGACGTGACCAATGCCAAAACTACAGATTTATATCAGTCACAAGAACTATGAGTCGACTATATTGGAAAATACCGCGAAGTATAGTTAACTCAGAATATGGAGCCCATGAGATGGAGAAGCAGGCTCAGAATTCCGAAATGGTCGCTCCTGTGTGAACCATATTTTCAGTTTGACTCAACTAAATAAGAAAAAAGTAGCAGCAAACGGAGAAACTCACCTACTATTTGTCGATCCCACAATGGCGTATGACACGATTCCACATATTTCAAGAGACTAAGCAAAGGCATAGATTTACCAGTTTATCCGCAATGTGATACCAGAAAACCTTCACCAGCATCAGCAATCATGAGTGGAGTCTTTGAACACTTTAAAACTGTCTGCACGATAAGGATTTCTTCGCAGGTTGTAAAGGAACTTCACTTACGTTGCATCACAACCCTCCATTGCGCGCAGGAAGCGAATTTTGTCAGCTATAATTATTGTTTCACTTACATTATCAGAAGCACAGAATATAGCTGAAGAAACTTTGTTCATTCAAGGTCTAGGATCGTCAAGGAAAAGGATGCGTCGATGAAGATATTATACAACAGTTCCTAGCCTCTTCGCGGCTAAACCGTTGATCGTAGAAAAGAACCTGAATCAAGTCAAATGTGGAAAATTTCATACTCTTTCATTTTGTATATAATCAACATTTACCAAAAATGAAAAGGTTTTTAGTTATCTTATGAGAGCTTGAAAAATGTATTTTCTTGATGTGGTTTTTTAAAAGAAAATCCGGTCAAAATTCTTGTTGGTAAACTTGATATTCGTTTAAAGCAACTCAAAAAATATATACAAACAAAATCTCAAAAACTATTCCAAAACTTTCCCTTATTGTAGGTAAACCATTTGATTATAGTGATTCATTATGGGTATACAAACGGTAGATACTTACCTATGTATACTTACAGTGCGGCTCAAAGCCCCCTTTTATATATCAGTGCCCCAAAAATTTTGAAACGGCTAACTTCAATGACTACCGTTATGCTTACTTGTTTCTGATGTTGATGCTGGGCGCCTTTTTTATCCAAATCTAGTAGAAAAGAGGGTCGAGGGATACCTTTATTTTAAAGATCTTTTCATCCTTATCACACCCTGGAAGTTTGAAGCTGTCACGGTCTAGTTTTTTTATTTCAAGCCAGATTTTTTTTTCAAAATCGCGCCCAATTGCCGTTCTCAGATTCTCAGCTGTGACTACTGAGTTGAGAAATGTTGTACATGCCTTTTTTTATTGGGGATCCAATCTTCATTCTTGTACATGAAACTGTTCAAAAGTTAGGGCAGGGGACTTTTTTGAACCGTTATTGATTCCGCAAGTAATGACTGTTGGGATGATCCCCAACTACATTGTTCATACCTACATGCTTTTGATATGAATGAAAGAAAATTGTTTTGTTCCATAAGTGAACTATGTAGACTTGATCTGGATTCAGCTTAAGAGGTCAAGTTTTAATCTTATTACTTTACGTTAGAACTTATAAAATATTATATTCTTACAAACACATTGGAATGATTAAACTGAACTTTTCTACTTATCAGATTACGTAGGTACTGTGCAAATAGCTAATGTTGATAACTTATTTCCTAACGAGTGCAGAATCAATTTTCCGCAGTCAATGCCGTTGACGGAACAACCCGTACCTTCTTCTGTCACGGATTCAAGTGCGAAAAAAAAGGTTTCTGCGCGTGATCGGAACAGTTATTCTACTGTCATGCAAAAAATCGCATCCACATACTATTTTTAGTGAGGAAAAGATTAATTTTTCCTCATCGTGATCGTGCGGAACAAAAATATTGTAGAAAAAACTTTTGCTACGCGCCTGCGCAAAGTAACCACTCTGCACACTCATTTGCGTGTGCAAAACCTTTTCCCGCACAGCTGCGCAAAGTAATTTTTTGTCAACTCAGTTTATTGTTTCAAACCTTGTTTCCATATCAACCAAATTGTCAGCAATGCACAAAAATGTTCTTGTGACTGTTCACTCTCCAGTAAAAATGAAAGACATAATTCTGTTTTGCGTTAAAAAAATACTACCTACCTATCCGCGAATTCTAAATTTTGATTTTGAGTAAGAAACAACTTGATGCAGAGTGGCTCCGGGGCAAGTATGATAGATTGATTGCTTGAACTGTGCACATCATTGCAAAGTTTTTTTTAAGAGGTTTCTGTTATCAGAGCTGAAACATATTACCTATTGAAAGACTATGGTTTTCAAAACATGAGCAAAGTGTCTTTCCCGCCTTCAAAGCATATCCGTCTATCCGCTTTTGCGTTCGGGAAAGTATCATTTTGCGCACTTCTTACGAAAATAACTATTATCGAACGTAAATGAGTATGACTATTATTCCGTCGTCTGGAATAATAATAGCTATCATTATTGACTCGGGGTATATTCTACTATTACTTTTGTTTGGAAACCCTATGGCGTGAAGCGTGTGACCCTGTCCTGATTTTTTTTCCCCTATTTTTAACTTTTGGTTCTATGATCTGTTGTTATGTTGTATTATTATTATTATTAGTATCATTATTACCAGTATTAATATTGTTATTATTATGTTATTGTAGTGGCTGTATGCACACTGTGCAGAGAAAAAATCAATCATTAATACCTAAAAATCCCAAACATGTCCAATTTTCATAAATAATAGACTTCTCTGTCATACAGCGTCCGTCATAAATTTGGGTACATATGCGATTTTCATTTATTATTTTTGACATATTCACAACGTTTCTATGTAGAGATAAGTTTGGATTGAATACCGTTTTGGTATTGAAACTAACCTCAAAGCTATTGTTTTCAATTCAAATTTGAACACAAAAATATGTTTCAGTATTTTATAATACACTTTTTGCTCAAGACATGAAGTACTCTAATGCCAGACTAGAATCGGTATGAATACACCATGAAAACGTAGTAATGTCGTGAGGTGATCGGATTGACGAATTTTTTCTTAAATAATGTTGATGCCAAGAAATGAGTTAATTTGTCCAGATATCGAAAAAATTCATGACAAAAAATTGTTTAGAATCCACCAAGAAGTTCACATGACGATCTTGTAGCGAATAAGATAAAGACAAATTGAAACTCATATTTTACCCTTTCCATTAAAAGGAAAATCGAAATTGATGATATTATTTTGAAATTAACTTTATTCAACTGAACTACATAGGTTGATAGCGAATCAGTCGAATTTCTTATGAAATAAAACAGTCAAGGGAAGGGATGTAAATTATCAAATAATCCTTGAGTGTTATTTCATAGGATATTTGACTATGTAGGTAGTTTAATCAGTTGAAGTTAATTTCAAAATACATCATCATTTTTGTCGTCCTTTTTCATGGATAGGGTGAAGTATGAGTTTTTAAGTTTGTTGATATCTTGCCAAATAAACCCTCCTTTGTCACCGAAATAAACTTTTTTTTAAATTCTCTCTAGCTAGACCGATGATCTCATGATGTGTAAAAATTGATTTTTTGTTTATCGGACATTCACAAACTATCCTCGAAGAAGGTTTCTCAAAATTATAAATAATGAAAGATTTTCCATGTACCCAGCTTTATGGAGGACACTGTATAAATTTTAAAAGATAATTTTTTTTTTTGAGGTTTGGTATTCGTGAAATCCGGGAACGATATTGTTGCTTATCGTCGCTTTGGTAAGATTATTTTAAAATTAATTTTTTATCCAACTTACCCAGCTCTGTAAGATATTTTCCACTGAATTGTGGTATGTAATCAGTGTTCCATCTATAAAACAATGACAAACAATTATTCTGTTGCTGGAAGCAAACTCACTTGGAAATCTATCATTTGACCTGTAAGTAAACGGAATAAGCCAAACCCGATGATAATGACGTATTAGCCTCAGCATCGCCTTTCTCTGCTACCCTGTTTGCATACATAAATATGTTGTGGTCATAACATTCAACGCTAAAGGTATATGCGGTTTTGTCTTATTATACGTATATAGATGTTTCATACGGATGATTTAAAATTATCACATCTATTGATTAGCAATGTTAGTTGTTCAATAGTTCCAATCTAAGAGATGGCCTTATTAATCTCGAATTTATCATGAAAAACATTTCAAACACTTTTCTCAAACACACCCTCTTTTTTATCCATAGTATTCTGTGAATTTAAAATTGTAATTAGCAATTAAAAAACTCGTTACGCCACTGTATGGCGGACAAAAAGAAAGGAGAAGGGACGCGAGGCTAAGATGGGGGCGACGTAAGGAGAGAACCTTCGTTTATGCACGGTCGTCCGCGATAACGATTTTTTTGTTAATTATCAAGTCGCGTATGAGACATTGAAGTGGGGGTGGGAAGAAGCGGTGAAGTAAGAGGGGAGGCAGAGCGGGGAGCTCTGCGGATTTTGTACGCTTGGGTCGTGATAAGAAGAAATCTAGAAATGAGGCCAGAATTCGTACAAAGCTTAAATCAAATGTTTTTCCTATTAATAGTAAATCTCCGATTTCCTATCTACATACGAAGAATAATTTTTTATGAGAATAACAATCTCCTCTACTGGATCGACTATGGAAAGTAGCAAGATACGTTTGTTCAAACACTGGGTAGAACAAAATGTTCACTGTGTCTGTGATGTTATATATCGAACTTAATCAATTCACTGCTGTTATATCCCAGTCGTGTAACTTGACTCAAGGGGAAGAGTGAATCTCGGGACAACTTTCGGGTGGGGATCACTATCACTATCATACATTAGAAAAAATCTTATGTTTGACTGACAAGTTGGTACTTCTACGGAAAGCAGTCAGCCTTAACATATTATTTTCTTGGTATTGAAGGATAGAAGATTGAGTATTGAACTTAACCATAATAATATGATGTGTTCATTTAAAGAGTGGGACTTTACCAAAGCGAACACAGTGAAAAAAATGTCTGGTGCAATGTCCGCTATCATAAGGCCTTGAGCGGCTGAGAGTACAATCTTAACGTCAATTCGCGGTAACAGTCTAAATTCAAGATAATAATATCATTGACATGTCCAAATGCTGCTCAATATACTTTATATAATGGAATATGATGCTTTGTATGAAGACGAAAAAACACTGCCCTGATGCGTTGAGCTGTGTTGGAATGGTTCATAGATCAGACAGCATTTTTCTCATGTATTTAAATAGGTATCCTGTACATCTATCTGGCGCTATATGCATTCAAGTGTAACGTCAGATGAATGTGCATGCTACTCATTTGAATACATGAGAAAAAAGTTGTTTGATCTATGTACCCTTCTGACACAACACAATGCATCACAGCAACGTCTTCACCCCTCAATACACAGTGGACAGCAGGTATGGCGAGTCCATGCAGCCGCGCCGCGACAACCTCAAGAGTGTGATTGTTTCCATCTTTTTTTTTCAATTTTTTCAATATTCAGCAGGTCAAAGCCTGTTTGATGGAGTACCGCCTTTAGGTCACCTTTTCCATTGAGCAGGAGAAAAATTACGGTCAACCGTTAATTCTAGTGGCACACTTCGTCCACTGAGCGAAGGATCAAATTTGAGTGGCGCAATGGAAATACGGCACCTACGGCAGACAATTTCAAGGACCTCTTTAACGTTAAAGGGTACTTTAAGCTTGAGGTGAAATTGAATAACGGCCCTTCAATAACACGATATGGTCACTTGCATTTTGCAGGATGAGAACTCTATGTAGTCAGCGGAAGATGCGCGTGATAATATCTTGTGCCATGATACAAATAATGACAGATAGTGCACTGCAAAACAGGAAAAAAGTCGTCTCCTTCTCGATAATTTTTTTTGCCGTACAACCGCATGGGAAGTTTATAAAATGATGGACTAGGTCTCTGGGCATTGGAAATCGGAAATTACAACATTTTTTATCAGGGCCGAAATTTTTTATTGCGAAATATGTCATAAATACAGTGAGGACGTAAATAGTCCCCCCCCCCTCTAACTTTTGAACGCATTAATATTTTTGGCTCAAATTTGGAAGTGTGTTTCAGGGTAGGCTTTACTAAGTTTTGACCTCCAAAAAAAATTTTCATCTGTCAAACTGACAGCTGGGCACCATTTTGAAACAAAAAATTAAATGGAAAAGGGGGTCATGTGATACTTTATTTGAAAGGTCCTTCCATTGTCTTTTCACCCCCAAAGTTTGAAGTCCTGATTATTTTTCATAAGGAAATGGCGCCATGTCGAAAATAAATTATTTGTGTCTAAGTAGATACTATCTTTTATTTTGTATTAGGTTTTTTTGAAATTTTTTATTAAATACTGTTGTAGAAACAATCACTTATGTTATAGGTTAGTTTTTTCATTGTTAATAAAGTTCTTTTAAGAATTAGTGATAGTATTTTGACCCAAATAATTTATTTTCGATATGGCGCCATTTTCTTAAGAAAAATGCTAAGGACTTCAAACTTTGGGGGTGAAAAGAGAATAGAAGGACCTTTTAAATAAGGTATCACATGACCCCCTTTTCCATTTGATAATTTGTTTCAAAATGGTGCCCAGCTGTCAGTTTGACAGTTGAATTTTTTTTTGGAGGTCAAAATTTAGTAAAGCCTACCCTGAACAACACCTCCAAATTTCAGCCAAAAATATCAATGCGTTCAAAAGTTAGAGGGGGGGGACTATTTACGTCCTCACTGTATGTCAAAAGTGTGTTTCACCACTTTTCCACACATACTTCGTCATATCTCCGGAAAAAATCTAGATATCAAAAACTTTTTATCAAAATAATAAAGGAATTGTGTGAGAAGGCAACCGGGGTAGTTTCGTTAGTATACAAAATTTGTTTTTATTGTAAAACTGCGAAAAACTTCAACCATAACATTCTCTGCAGAACTATTTTCAACAAGCAAGAAACTTTGTTTTAAGGAATTTTGCTATACTATCTGCGTACGAAATAAAGCCAAAGGTTCAAAAAAGTTTTTGAAAAAAAGAATCAATTTCCTAAGTTGTACAGTTTTTGACTTGATTTTTTGAAGTCGAGTTTTCGCATGGGCGGCGTTTAAATAGCCATGCCATGCCGCGCCATAACATTATACAGGGTGCCACAGATTCGAGTGCATGCATGGGGATCTCAGTTATCATAAGAGATACAGGGTCGGTTGAATGATTGCAAAGTTACTATTATTACTATACTATTATAGCGCTATTATGGGGCCGTCCAATTGGTTTTATGTGTAAACTCAGAACTGTGAATACAATTTCAGAAAGATTCTGAAGTATATTATAGCCTTGGTTCAATGATCTTCACAATCTGTTAAGCTTTCAGGGTTCAGGCTGTAATGCAATTCGCATATTTTTCACAGTCATTGCAACATTTTTTTTTTCTCACATCATCGAACACTGATTCTTGAGTAGGAAAAATTGACCTTCCAAGTATCTTCTTTCTGGCTTTATTTGAATTGAACCAGATTCTTGATTAATACAGACATCTAAGAAAACATGATACTTAGAATAATTTGAGTTTCGTCTTTGTTATACTGGGTGGTTCATTTGAGTTGAGACAGCCCGATATCTAAAAAACGATAGTTATTTGAAAAGTTCAAGTGAAAATTATTGGGTCCTGTGACTATGGAGCACATGACATAAAAATCGTGGAACGTAAGCATATGCTGTGCGTATGAATACTGTCATATGACTGCAACCCCAAGAACACCAAGCTTGATGTTTAGCTATTCAGTCAATACTACCCTTCCGCTCTGTAATAATATATGTAAGTAGCTATTCATGGGTATTGTTTTGTCAACTTTTCTTCAAAATATATTTTTGAGGCCACTCATGCTTTCGTTTTATGACTTTAATGTGATGTGTTCCATAATTTATTAACGTCCTGACCATTTGTTTTTACTATTCGAAATTCCAAAATCTTGATCATTTTTTTTCAATGTCACAGTACCCAATAACTTCAACTTCAACTCTTCAAGTAATTATCATTTTTTAGATATCGGGCTGTCTCAACTTGAATGAACCACCCAGTAGGTAAAACAAAGACGAAACTCAAATGAATCTATTATGATTTGTTACATGTCTGTATCAATTATAAATTTGGTACAATTGCCATATTCGAGATGCAAAAAAAAATACTTGGGTGATAATTTTTTCTACCCAAGAAACAATGCTTGATGATGTGAGAGAAACTTTGAAGATAAGATGTACCTGCATTGCACCAGGAATAAAATTTTGCAATGACTGTGAATATGCAACTTGCGGAATCTGCCTAAACCAAGAAAGCATAACAGATTGTGAAGATCATTGATCAAAGGCTATAAGATACTTCAGAATCTCACGGAACGTGTATTTACAGTTTTGAAATTACAGCAAAAACCAATAATAATAATATTCAATGCAAGGCGCGGTAGCACGGTAATTTGAACGCCGCGCCATGCGGAAACTCAACTTTAACTAACTATAACCCAAAAACTATATAACTTAGAATGCTGATTCTTTTTTCAAAAACATTTTTGAACCTTTGGCTTCATTTCATACGCAGATAGTATAGCAAAATTCTTTAAAATAAAAAAGTGTCTCGCCTACTGAAAATGGCTCTGCAGAAAATGTTAATGTTGAAGTTTTTTGCAGTTTTACAAAAAAACTAAATTTCTCATACTAACGAAAAACCCCGGTTACCTTCTCCCACAATTCCTTCATCAATAAAAAAAAAAGTTTTTGATATCTAGATTTCTTCCGGAGATATGACGAAGTAAGTGTGAAAAAGTAGTGAAACACACTTTTGATAGATTTATGACAAATTTCGCAATAAAAAAATTTCGGCTCTGATGAGAATTGTTGCGATTTCCGATTTCCAATGCCCAGAGACCTAGTCAATCATTTTATGAACATCTCATGCGGTTGTACGCCAAAAAAAAATTGAAACATTTTTGCCTCTTTCTCAGTGCACTAAGATATGATTTTGTCAGAGCCGTCTATAGTGTGATACAAGCCCTGAAGTGATAAATTTGGCAACACCGCGTGTCAACGGGATTGACGTTATGCTAATTTCTAATTCCAATAATTATTCAACAGCTATCATCTACTTCGTTTTGAGTCTTAAGGTCAATTCACTTTTTTCTGGGATCAAATCTAGATTAGCATGAGAACGGAGACTTTATTGGAATATGCGCAATGCGATCTTTTCACATGACTGCTTTCTTAGCATCACCTCAAAGTTATCGTTTGAGTTTTTTTCTCGAGACATGAATCCTCTACTGAACGTGAATAGAACGTAAAAAACAAAGTTTAATGTGACAGTTGACCAGAAATGTCAGATAAAACTGCAGATTTTAAAACGATTTGAGTCCTATTCATGAAAACGGAAGATCGGTAGGTATTGGACTGGAATCGCTTTCACTCTTCCATGAACACGTAGATAATAGAGGCTTTCTTGTAGAAAAAACTCTTCAGAATTGAAAATCAATGTCATCAAAAACGCTTCCTAGCAACGGTCAAACCTCACGTCTTATTGTATCATGCTGAGATACCAAGAGCCTGATCAAATTTGTCTAAAAAGCATAATTTTACTCCACTCCAGAGAGAGAGTGAAAAAACATGTTGTGGCACTTACACATAATAATATATCACCATGTACTGTGCTACCACAGACCATCAGCTTTCTACACGGGGTCTTTTGACTGGAATCAATATCTGAAAATAAAAAAAAGTGATATATCTACAGTATGTCCACGGATGGGGTAGACAAGAGGTGAAATGGACCAAAAATTGAAAGATACGACAAAAAGTTATTCTTGATAAAAATTTTTGCTTGGTCTAAAAATAGGAGCTACGATAAAAAAAATTATTTTTTATAATGTGCGTTTCAAACATGTTAAAACATAAAATTAAAGAAGAGCAAACATTTTTTGGTCTTTTAACGTGAAATGTGTGAAGTCAAAACCCTAATTCCAAACTTACTGGAGAAAATTTTGAATCTATCAAAATTCTAAAAAATTGAACAAGCATTTTACTACTTCCAGTATGACTTTTATACCTACAAAAATGCGGACTCCCAAAACTATTTATTTTTGAAAGAAATTTACAAATTGAAATTTTCTTCAGTAAGTTTGGGATAAGGGTTTTGACTAAATTTGAAGCAAGTTTTTTATTTATCATTTCACGTTAAAAGACCAAAAACTGACTGTTCGCTCTTGTTTAATTTGATGTTTTTACATTTTTGAGACGCCCTGTATAATAAATATCAATTTTCTCATCGTAGCTCCTATTTTTAGACCAAGCAGAAACTTTTATCAATATCAAGAATAACTTTTTGTCGTATCTTTCAATTTTTGGTCCATTTCACCTCTTGTCTACCCCATCCGTGGACATACTGTATATTCCATTTTTTTAAAAAGCTAAAAAAATGTTTTTAATTTGTGATGTGTGTAGATTATTGTGAAAAATAATCAAGAATGATCATTTGAATAACATGAGTTTCTATGGGCATCCCCCCAATTTCATATTTGTACGTCTAATGGTCACTGAGTACAAAGCGTCAAATTATTACCCCCCTTGACTGTATTTTTTTTTTTTTTAATGCAAATGTCTCTGTCCTCTATCTAAAACTATTGATAGTTTTCAAGCTATTTACATTGTTTTCAATAAAGTAATTCTAGCTAATCATGGTTTTAGAACAACGTTGTGTTAATTGAATAATTTTTTGTATTAGAATTAATATCTGAAATTAAAAAAAAGGCTGTACATTGAATTTTTTTTTTTTTTAATTTTTATAATATTAAATATGTGGAAACCGTGGATTACTAGGAAATAATATCATTAAGATAATTTGAATCACAAGAATTTTTTTCAGGACCACCAAAATTACCTGACTATGATTTTTATTTTAAATAGAAATAACCCCAAAACAGCCATAGATATTATTCAAAAAAGTGATGTCAATTTTCGAAAAGAAATATAAATTTCGAAAAAATAATGACGACTGCCATTCAAAATGACGAAGTTGGTTACTACTTTCTGTGTAACCGCAAGTGTTGGAAAACTGCCACTATTTTAGAAAAGTGGATCATGGTCGAGATCTTTTGTCTGTACAGGGTGAGCAACTAAGAATGCGAGGTACTGTATCCGGGAAACTATTCATCGCAGAGGCTAGCGGTGGAAGAATTAATCACTAAAAGGGCCAAGAGAAAAACCTGGAAAATATTTTCAACTCTATGAAATGGACGCTAGGGGGCATAACTGCAATCTTGAATCTAGAAATTGATGTTTCTGTGAATTTCACTATATTAACCTAATACAAAAATTCCTTATCTTTAAGTCGAGGATAATCTTGACCTTTTTTGCTATATCTCTAATAATAAAGTGGTGGGGGTTTTCAAACGTTTCCATAAATAACACCCTGTATCTTCGGAACGGCTAAGCCGATTTTAACAAACTTGGGAACGTTGAAAGGAGCAATTCTTGGGCTACAAATTCTATTACAATTGGAGTTTTGTTGATTTTACATATCGCCACTGGAGGGCCTGTTTCAAAATTTTGACAGGAATGGTTAATTTTCTCAAAGAAAAAGCATTGGTATGCTTTTTTTCTCATGAAAATGAAGCTAGATGATGAAACTAGCTCGCGAAAACCGCATCTCGATATCTTGTTCCCAACCAAAAATACTGGCTGATGTAAATTTTTAACGAAAATTCTGATACTGTTATGCATAATACAGGGTGTCCCATATAAGAACCGAAACACAACAGTAGAATGTAGGGGTACCCAAAATATTATGATTCAATGCAACTTACCTATATACCAAGTTGCACCCCTAAGAAGTTATCGGCCTTGCTAGTGAGGTTTTAGACTTCGAAAAAAATCAATATCTCAGTTATTACCTCAACTTGAAAATATCAAATTTGGTACACGTTGTAAGTGTACCAAGAGCATCCATCGATAGTAATTGGAGTTCAACCGAGTCGTTCTAACGGGCTGATAAGGTTCGTTAGCGAACTTGAAAAAGTATTGTTCCATTTTATGGGGCATCTAGTTATGAAATTTTCTTGCTCTTGTTATTTTTCAAAAAAATTTGCCATTTTCAGCAAAAACCCAAATTACTGATGACACGTATTATTGTAGCTGTCATATAAAAAATAATCGAAGATTCCAACGTTGGCTATGTAATTAAATGTCAGACCGTACAATTAGGTAATAAATTAAAGTAAAAATCATTTAATAGAAAAAGTAACAATAAGCAATAGAAATAAAGTACAGTCTAGGTAATTTTTCAAAATGATCATCAAAATGTTAGTTGTTTCTGATCAGGGTGCATTCACCCGTATCCCGATTCCACAATTTGGCTCGATAAGCAACTGACTGAGTCTCAACATTATTATTAAAATGAGGCGATGTCCCATCGTGCATAAACTAATGTTTCAGTCTGTTGTAGTTGCACCTACAGTGAAGTAGGTGCAACTACAAAGAAAGCTGCAGTGAAAAGATTTATTCATATTTTTGAGAACCTAATAATTGGGCAGCCTTTTTTTTCACCATCCACTACCCAATAACTTTTATTAAATTCTCTTCTTAAACACTCATTCTTCGTTAGATATCGACTGTCTTAACTTAAATGGACCACTTTGTGGTAGGATCATTCTCATGGGGTGAAGTGACAGAATCCTTGAACATTTTACGTTGCTCTAAAGATAGCAAACAGTAGCAGATTACATAATAATAAGATGTTGTTTTTTTCTTTGGCAGGATTACTTGGGAAAAATCAGCTCAAAAAAGATCACTAGTACGCTGGTAATCACGATTGTTTCTAGCAACAAACCGATTGCATTGCCCGAACAATTCTACTGATGAGCATGATGATCTAAAGATTGAAAGATTCTGAGAAAAGTGAGTATTTGTTAGATCTTCAGGTTTCAGCTGCTCAAAAAAAGGTCTATCAAGAAAATGTTAGAAATTTTGTGTAAGTACTGTGCGAGGTACTATGTAACGTCTCTATGTTCAATTCGAAGTTTGAAGCAGCTGTTCTTTGGAATGAAAACAAAAAAAATTAATTAAGCGGTACATTTCAAAACCAATGCGGGCGTGCTTCAGGGTTTTGCTGCCTTCAAATGAACACGGGTTTGCCAATTAATATTGCGTTGGTTCCCCGTTTTGATAATATGATGAACCCGGCCTTGAACGAAAGCCCTTGTGCAGGGTTTGAGAAAGAATGAATGAACTGCAAAGTTAAAAATCTTGAAAACCGCTCAGGCTGTTGACAAATTCCGGAGCCTGGCGTTTTTTAGGTACGTGGGATTGAACAGTTATATCGGCACTGTTGCCAGATTTCCCAGCTACACGTGGTGATTTTGTTATTTTAAATAGAATGCCAACATTTCTTTCAATTTCTGTGGAATAAATAGGCATGCAAGATTTAGTACGATCACAAATTTTCAGAATTTCATCTTTACTAGTTGATATATGACACAGCATTTTCAATAAGAAAAAAGGGACTGGGACCCTTCAATATCCTCAAAACCGCAAAAGCTGTATTTACAAAATCTGGAACCTGGGCTATTTGGGGTATGTGGAATCGCACCGAGATATCTGAAATGTTTTTCCAGTTTTGCGTTACACGCGGTTATTTTGCTATTTCAAATTGAATGCCCAATCTATTTTTATTGCAATGAAATGAGCATTCCAAATTGGATCCCAAATTGTCAAAATTGTTTCTTCACTTTATAGAGAGATTAGACCGGTATCAGGAAGGCTTTATCCATAGTGTCTTACTATCAAAATCAAATATTTCCAAACCCAACAGTATAAAACTGTCTTCTATGACGCATGATAAATGTTTCGTCGAAAATGCTACAAACATATTTGAGAGGGCTTCAGCGAATAACACAAATGGAAGAAATCTGGATTTTATTCAAAATTAAGTTGTTGGCGAGCGACGAGTCCGTGGGTAATTACGTACATTTAACCGAGCCAGGAGAAAGAGTATTAGAAACGGACTAATTTGAACATGATTTCATTAAACTGTAAAATCTGCAAATCAGCATTATTTTTCCGACTCAATAACGAGATTACCAACCTGCTTGAAAACCCGCGGATTCTGTTCAAACCACGCGAACTTTAATTTCAGTCAATTTGCCTGTCTTTACTGGGTAAAGATGATTTTTATTTGATTTTTATAAGTTGGTACGACGAATGGCCTTCAAGCAATAATGTCCCTCCGATATAATTTTTTTATTAGTTGTGGCTGCTCGGAATACACGCAAATGGATTGATGAAGTTTGATAGAACTAAGCCTGTTCCAATCATATTCGTCACAATATTACCCAAAAAGCTAAGAAACTGCCATAAAAAAAGATGAAACATAAAAAATAAAATTATGATCTAAGGTATGTTCTAGGATCAGTCGCATGAGACCACTTATCTGTGTATGAAATCTACTCAAATTAGTTTGAGATATCGTTAGCTACACCCAGACAACTAACCCACCAAGATAAAGAGAAAAAGGAAAACGACTTGAAATATTTTTGAAATTTTAGCAAACTTTCACAGTTTACGTTTCGCACCATAACAAGAACACTAATAACGAACTTGAAGGGGTTCTCATATACAGGGTTTTCTAGGTAGAGGTATTCATCTCAAAAAACCGACAAAAAAAAGCTCGTCAAAAGGATCAAGTGATAGCTCATTTCGGACAGTTTTTGTCCCTTATCATATTCCTTGACTTTAAAACATCTTACTGAATAGAGGTTGATTCATTTATACAAAAAAAGAGGCTTTAATCTCGTCAGTTATTACCAGAATAAAAATATTTTCAAAATAAAGTATCACTCGACTTCCATTTCCATTTACCATTTTGAGGGGTGAATCCCACCACCGGCACCGCTTAGGGGGTAAAGTTGCGAAGTTGAAAAATGCGTAAAATGTATCCCCCCCTCCAAACACAGAAATCGACGGGTCCGACCGTTTTTTATTCTCTTTTCTTGGGCCGTTATTATTAGGGGTGAACAATTTTAGTTGGGACACATAGTGTAGGTATTATGCAATCTTATTTTATCGATATTTCTCATTTCTCAAACTCTTGATGATATTTTTGATGGGATGTTATGAAAAATCTCTAGCTTCTATACAGAGTCATGATACTGAAACACAAAAGATATGATCGATTACTAGACGAAATTAGAGCCAAGCTGCGCATGATATCAGCGCGAGCCTAAAGTGAGGTTAAATGTAAATCATCAATACCGTAACCTAGTACCTAGTACCAATGAAGCCGAGCTGGCGCAGTGTGTGAAGCGTTGGGTGAGTGAGTGGGAACCGGTTCGGTGTTGGGTTGAACTCCAGCAATGGCAAAAGACCTTGAAAACTCGACTGCCTGGTATTTTAGCGGCACCCACACAGCATAGTGCAAAAGGTATAATAATTGTCCTCCCTATTCACGCCGGTGATCAGGCCGGGAAGAACCGAATATTCTCGTAGGAAGCGAAGGACAAAGATACTCATCAGTTGGAAGGTTCCACCGCGAACACAGCGGTTCTCCAGTACAGACTGGTAGAACCAGGTGCTCAATTCCCCAAATAGTTCGTATACGAATATGCTCTCAGTTATTATAAGAGATACAGGGTCGGTTAATGATTGCAAAGTGTTGCGCATTCTTATGCTCAAGAAAATGCCATTTTGAAATTTGAAAAATTCCGACTACTGCTGAAGATATTCGAAAAAAACCGAAATTTAGCAAAAACGTTTTCATTATTTTCTGCGTTTGTGTGAAGAGACATTTTGAAATAAATGACACTTTGTCATTGCCACTTTTTCTTCTCTACAAGATGGTGGTATCAAATCCAAAATCTGACGTTTCATCTTCGAGCTGTCATCATCAACTTAATTTTTTTAAATACGGACCTGGATTTTTTATTTCATTTTTAGTTATCTTTGGACATCCTTGAGGCATTAAGTTGATAAGATGAGAATGTATAGTGATGGGTTGCCTTACCGACGTCAATATTTTCAATTATTATTCACCTATTATTGTTATTTTTAATTATTGGTAGAAATGGCAATATTTTTGAACACTTTCTAATAAAGATGGATCTATGAACCAAACCATGTCTTAGGGAAACAAGGGTTGCATGACTAAGTTTCTCTGGTATTATTTTTTAGATAAGTATATTTTTCGACGGTTGCGATACCTCGATGCCCTTGGGACGTCAAAAGATAAATAAAAAAAAATAAAGTTGATGATGGCAGCTCGAAGACTTAACGTCAGATTCCCAATTTGATGCCAACTATCATCATTTAGAGAAGAAGGAGTGGCAATGACAAAGTGTAATTTATTTTGAAATGTCTTTTCAACCAAACGCAGGAAATAATAAAAATGTTTTTGCGAAATTTCGTTTTTTTTCGAATATCTTCGGAAGTAGTCAGAACTTTTCAAATTCCAAATGGCATTTTCTGGAGCATAAAAATGCGGAATTTTGCAATCATTCAATCAACCCTGTATCACTCATAATAACTGAGATCCCCATTCATGCACTCGAATCTGTGGCACCCTCTATACAGGATGTTTATCAATTGAATGCCGATACTCAAGGGTGATAATCCTTGGATGATTTCAAGACAAAAAGTTTATATGGACATAGTTCCGCAACCCCTCCTCGGCGGACGGGAGGGCTTGCGAGTCTCAGCGATCCTGATAGCTATGCCGGCGGTAGCTCAGTCACTGGGCTACTGGTAGGGTTACCCTTGTCGGACAGGTTGTTGGGGAGAGACCAGACCAAGAAAGATACCCTTAGGAGAGCCTGTAACCCCTATAGATAGCGTGGGAACGGGGGAAAGAGGAAAACCCAACAGGACAGGGACTCCCACATCTCCCCTTTTCACGAAGCAACAGGCTGGGGGTGGAACCCCGAGATAACAACCACTATGGAGGGGACAACCTTGGAGGAACGAGCCGGCTGCTCGGAAGCTCGGTAACGGCGGCAGTGAGTGAGGGGACAGGCTCTCTGAAGTCGTCACTGTCGTCAACCAACGACTGTTCAGACAACCCGGTGGAGAATCAGGCTGGGGCGTCAGTTGATGCGACTGATCAGAACAAAGCGGAGAACGACTGTAAATCGGAGGATACGGGTAAAGCCAACCAACTTTGCATTCAAACGTAATTGAAAAATCTCCGTATCGACTCAGCGGCTGAAGATGACTAGTCATCAAAAGGCAGCACCGTTGATATGGAGGATTTGGAGACTGAGGCTGGATTGCTGGGAGAGGAAGACACAACTCACAACTCCAACCCCTGGGGAACAGTCAACCTCCGAAAAACCGGAGCCTAAGGCTAAAGCCTTGGCGCAAAAAGCTAGAAATAGCTATGAGAGCGCCAAGAACTACCTTGGGAAAAAGGGAGAAAGAAAGGATAAAGAACTCTTCAAGAAAAAGAAAGACTTCATCAAGAAAAACCGGAAGACTGTTGCAAAATTCGAGCGCAAGCAAGGGTTAAAGCAACATAGACCGGAAAAGGCACCGCAGAGGCAAGAGCAACAGCGAAAGCTGAAGCGTGAGCCAAAGCGCAGGCCGCTGCCCAAGTAACATTTTTAGTTTTATCAATGCCTACAGGAGGTTGTTACGGCCTATTTCATAAAATTTCCTTGAAGCCAATCAGTTATGAATATATCAGATATCATTAAGACAAAGATATAACCTCCTTACAACCCTTAGAGTCCACTCCTAAGGAGGCTTGTACGGCTTATTTTAAAGCTTGTTATAAAACCTTAGTGCAACATTTAAGTGAACGATAAAGCACTCATTAAACCTAACACACAATATGCGGTTTAAAACTAGTTGACAAGTCTTACAACCCTTTGGCCGTAGAACTGACTTCTTCAAAGACATTGAAAAAAAACTTTTTGCTAATTTGCTTGTCATAGAACAAGTTTTTCTTGTACTTGAGGTTGTTAGGAGTTATCTGTTTTATGCGAGCTCTATCGTTGTATTTTGACACTTATTATGAGATATCCTCTTAGAAATTGATGAAAATGGACAAGCAGGTATTCATATCATTATTTGAACATCTCAATCTCAAAATGAGCCATCATCATGCGAGTATGTACCAACGAATGTGAGTTTTCTGATAAATATATATTAAATACTCACACAAGACACTAGCGCCTCGAAAATATTGCGTTTGAATATATATTCATATATTTCCAAGACCATATGTTAAAATTGAAAAATGATCAAAATCAGACGAATTTGTGCAAGAATCAATAAAAATGGAGGGTTACTATGTTCTGAAAATTTCTAAAGTATTGGAAAGTCAATTCAATGGGTTATTGATCTTTTTCTAATTATTTGATCAATGGCGGTTGTTTAATACCGTGAAAAACATGGCCGTCATAAAGCCTATTGTTCATTTATGAGATCTTGTTAAAACACTTAAGCTTTAGGATTAATTTTTATAGACATTCCATATGTCTCTAGTGCAACAGCTCCTTTCATAAGTATTCATAGAACAATATGGTTTCAAGGTTCACCTAGAATTGTCTCATGATAAACCCTTTTTAAACCTATTCTATTTAATTGGCTGTTAAAACGAAAAGAGGAGCAATTTCACTAGTTTCAGTGTTTTTCCTTGTATTCTTGTTTGATCTGGAGTCTGGAGTGTTGACAATTTCGTCACGTGGATTTTTGAAAAAGTTTTGAGGGGTTTGTACATTTACCGTTTGATCCTAAATGCTTTCAGAGCCTTCTGATAACCTTTCAATTGTATTTATAAAGTTTAAATAATTCCTCCGTCTTTGTCTTTTGAATAACCAAGATTTCTTGATTTTAAACCATTCTTTTGCATTTGAGCTCATGTAAGAACACAGTTAATGAACAAAATTGTTACATTGAAGAGGGCTTACCAAGGTTTTATTCTAAGAAATTTTGAAGCAGACATGCTTTTTCGTTGACTCGAATATAACCAAATATACCTCCAAAGAAATAGGCTTTATCCTGGTTTTATGGATTAAAAATATCCGATTGCTTGAAACCATTTTGAATATTTTGAGTCAAAGTTACAGCCTGAAGTTCTCAAGGAAGTTTTAGAAGTAAACAGCTGTAACGAAGATATTCAATGACCCCCATAAGGCTTGCTTAAAACCAATTTTTTATTGGTTTTATCAGTGGGTTTTGCTAATGTTAAAACCTTATTTCAGGATCATTTTGTCGTAAGGCATATTTGGTTTCAATAAAAGCTTCCTTAAAACATGGCAGTTGAGTAGAACCACCTTAAAACCTACATAAAGCTTATTTGAAACGAATAAGCTCTAAAAATGTTTCTTGGGTGGTGAGGTCTGATGCGGTGTCATCTCCAGCTGCGAACGTACCGGAGGAGCAAAATCCCCCAGCTTCTGGAAGGAAAATGCAAAAACGGATGCGTTCTTGCGAGGAAGAACAAAACACCGCGAAGAAGGCCAAGAACTCCAAAAGCTTTGATACGCCAGAAGAGCTACAGGTGGCCATCGTAGATCGATCAGATCTCGATGGCAAAATTGCAGCTGACAGGTGGCAACAGAGTGGCAACGAGGAGGTCATTTTCGACGGGGCTGGCTGGCAGAAAGGAGTCAAAGTTGTCGGCTGCAACAACGGAAAGTCGATTGTTTTTCATAAGCGAGTACTCGGCGGCTGCGGTGAAATCTGGCCGGGAGCCAAACTCGAGGTGATACTGGTCTTGAAGCTGCCTCTGCGTCGATTGATATCAGTGTGGATTCCACCATATAAAGAACCTGAACCACCTCCAACAGCAATTCGAACTCTAGTCTACCACGACAAGGAGAAAAGAAAGCTGTTGGTGATAGGCTGCGATGCCAATGGTCATCACACGCAGTGGGGCAGCAGTGACATAAATAACAAAGGTGCGTCAATTTTGGACTATATACTAATCAACGACCTTGTTATATGCAATAGGAGGACAAACATCTATTAACAGGGTTAGGAAAGAGGTGTTAGATTTAACTTTGGCTACAAATTCCGTCGAGCTAACGGTTGAAAATTGGAGAGTCTCTCTTATACAATCTTTTCCGAATCAGAGGAGAATTCTCTTCGAAAGCAACGGTGAGCCACAACAGGTAGAAACATTCCGGTATCCTCGTAGAACAGACCGGCAAAAATTCTCTGACCTCATGGAAGAGGACAGGAAACTATTGGCCTCGGCCAAGGTATCACGATCACCTTCCAAAGAGAAAATAGAGGATAATACGGCGAAACTAGAGGAACAACTAGACAAAGACTTTCACAGATCATGCCCCATAAGTCGCTCACGCAAAAGCACCACGTCTTTCTGGTGGACAGCGGAACCGAGACAGATTAGGGACAAGACAAAAAGGCTTTTTGACCAAGCAAAAAGAAATAAAACAAAGGACTGGAATGAATACAGAATACAAAACCAGCTTCAACAGATACGATAGTGAGATCAGTAAGGCCAAAAGAGACTCATGGCAGAACTTCTGCGAGTCTACAATAGATACAAATGAGTCTGCAAGGCTAAGAAAGATGCTTTCAAGAGAGGTGGTGACCCCAAGAAGCATAAAAAGGCCAGATAACTCATGAACAGAATCCTGCAAAGAGACACTGCAACTTTTAATAGAGACGCACTGTCCTGGATGTATAGTAGCGGAAATCAGCAGTTCTGACGAACAACAGCTGATGCCAAATACGAGAACACATGAGGAGGTTATATCAAGGATGATGTCGAGGAAAAAAGTAAAGTGGGCAGTGAACGGTTTCGAGCCGTATAAAGCGGCGGAACCAGACGGAATAATGCCAATCATGTTACAGAAATCCCTCGACAGCATATTAGATGACTAGATGGTCGAAATATACTCTGATGGTATATTTGGGATACACACCAGGTAGATGGAGGGAAGTCAAAGTTGTTTTTATTCCCAAATCGGAAAAATCAAATAACTAAGCTCCAAAAGACTACAGAACAATCAGCTCATCATCCTTCTTGCTGAAAACACTGGAAAAGCTGATTGACCTGCACAAAAGAGAATCAACGAAGATAGAAATGCAATGTCCGGATCAACATGCTTACCTTAAGGGTAAGTCAACTGACAGCGCTTTGCATGAAGTTGTGAGAATAATTGAAAAATCTCTCGATGACAAAGAATACACGCTGGACGCGTTTCTAGACAATAATGTGGCGACCGAGGCCATTAAAAGAGAAATGGAAAGGAGGAAAATGGAACCAATTTACGATAACTACTTTAAAACTTATATAGCGGACACGTATGCCAGGAGGGGTTTCTTAAAGCTAGAAACATTATCACAATTTTTAATTTCACTTGACAGCTTATTAAATTCTATAAATCCTTTGAAAAATAAACCGTTTTCTGTTTCACCATGTCGAGTAGTATCCACATAAAAGTCCCTGACACTGCGCGTATTATACTCATGTATTTCACTGACTAGTTTTATTCGTAATCAGTTAATACATTCATTTTCATTTTAAATACTACTATGAATCTTCTATACATAACAATCTGTTTCACATTCAATAACTGTGATGTACTTAACATTATTTCACTAGGCATATATATTTTACATGTTGAAATAGATCAAAAAGCAAGATTTTGGATTTTTTGCAGCAATTTGAACTTTTCTTGAGTTATGGAGAGCAACATTGTCGCGCAATAATCTAGATGAGGAGCAATTATTGATTTGGAAAATAGTAATTTGATATCCATGCTAAGGTTTTTTCCTATCCTTTGTAACAAATACACTTTTCTGGACATCTTGGCAGCGACGTGATCGGCGTGCTGATCAAACTTCAAAGTTTCATCCAAAATACATCCAACGTATTTGAAGTTGGGCACCCTTTTCATTTGTTTTCCATCAAGTCTGAGGTAAATCTCCCTGTTGAGTGTCCTGATCATATGGGATGTACCAAATACCATGTGTTTTGACTCTTTAGGGCTAATAACTTGTACACTTCATATTTCATCTTTTTCTCATTAAGGAAAACCAATATTTAACTTGTTGAAGCTAATTTTATTGAGGGAACAAGAACAATTGTGCTTCCAAGTACAAATTATCAATTTATTCATCTCGAATTGTCCCGTGCATGTCAAAAGTCCATCCCACGCAGACTCAATACAGACTGATACATGACGTGATATAACTGAGCACTGACTTTACTGTGCTGAACATGCCCCCCACCTTGGACTCTTCCAATTTCAACATCACAAAACAAATGAAACTTCAAAGGCATCTTTAGAGGTAGTGGGCACAGCTTGAACAATGATCGCTTGACACTGCCATTTGTAGTTTTCATAGTTGCCACTCGACACATACTATCTGGGCCAGGATGCAGCTCTGCAGTTCTTCCAAGCTTCCATACCATCGGGGAAAGATTGTCCTCTTTGATGACGACCATCTGGTCCATGTCCAAGTTGGCTCTCTCGAACATCCACTTGTTCCGGGTTTGAAGTTCAGCAGGATAATCTTTTGACCAACGTGTCCAAAAGTGTTGGTTGAGTTGTTGAATTCTTTGGAACATATACAACCTATTATTCGCATATTCGCTATTACTTCACGTCCAACAGGCTCGGCTCAGGCAATGATGTTAATCAATGACCAATTTGGAAGTGGGCAGGGGTCAGGGCATCATAGTCATTAGGATCAGATGAGAGAGGTAGAGAGGATGAGAATTCAATATAGCTTCTACCTGTGCCAAAAGGGTAGCAAATTGCTCAAAAAACAAGAAAGCCCCTCCCATAACCCGTTTGAGATGATGCTTGCAAGACTTAACTCGTGCCTACCATAGACCTCCAAAGTTTGGAGAGTGTGCGGGAATAAATTTCCAAATAACTCCCATGTTCCCAAAAGAGTCCACAAAAGTTTCCTGATTGCTTTTGATAAATTCTCCTAGCTCCCGAAGCTCATTTTTGGCTAAAATAAAATTTGCACAATTATCAGAGTACACAAAGGCTGGTAGACCTCGACGTGCAACAAATCTGCGGATAGCAGCCATAAATGTTGAAGTGGTCAGGTCGGAAATCAACTCCAAATGCTGAGCTTTTGTTGAAAAGCAAACAAATAAAGCTATGTAAGATTTGGGCAATTTTGTCCCAGTTAATCTTGATTGAAAACGGACCCGCGTAATCGACTCCACAACTACGAAATGGAGCTGAGGGTCGCACTCGCAGTTCAGGTAACATTCCCATAATTTGTGAGCTTATTTTTGGTTTAGCTTTGAAACATTTGACACACTCATGAACAACAGCTTTAGTCAAATTTCTGCCCCCTATTACACAAAAGTTGTCTCTTATTGAGCCTAGAAGAAGTGATGTTCCAGCATGAATCAGTCGCTCATGTTCAAATGAAAAAAACAATTTAGTGAAATGATGCTTAGCGGATGTTTCTTACTATAGTCAAGATCCGACAACTGCAGCCTGCCAATTACTTTGATTGAACCTGTTTCATCTAGAAAAGGATTTAAATAAGACAAGGGACCTTTCTTGATGATTTCCTTTGAATTTAACACATTCAATTCATGTTGAAATGTCTTGCCTTGAGAAAGTAAAAAAAGAAAGTTTGAAACACTCAAACAGCTCATTAGCGGTTAAGGGACCAACAGTGTGTACTTTTTTGCGACAAATGTTTAAAAATCTGAGACAATATGCCAGGGACCCACGCATACGGTTGACACTAAAAAATGTGTGGATGGAAACCAAAATTCACTCGTTTCACACAACTTTTTGACCTCGGGCAATTCACACTGAGGCTCAAAAGTACTATGTGGCCAAAACTTCGATTTTTGACCAAGCCAGAAAGCCCCTTGCCACAAAAGTCTATGATTTGCAATTTTATCAGGTTGAAGTCCTCTAGACAATACAACAGCAGGGTTTTTCTCTGACTTAACATGAAACCTGTCGGTAGCATTCGTGTTCAGACACCTTATTACCAACAAATGTCTGCAATAGATTAGGAGTCGTTCGGATCAAGCTCAAGACAACTGATGAATCTGTCCACAAATAAAATTTGTATATATTTAATTTGAAAGATTCCTTTGCTTGAGCAACCAAGTTTGCTAGCATCAAGGCTCCACATAACTCCAATCTTGGCAAACTGACAATTTTCAATGGAGCGACCTTGGCTTTGACATAAATCAAACGAATCAAAACTTGATTATCAAAATCCACAGTTCTCAGATGAACAACAGCACCATATGCTTCTATCGAAGCATCACAGAATCTATGGAATTGGTCGTCCGCACTGGATTTTACAGTTATCTTTCTAGGTATAGAATGATCATTTAAACATGACAGTTTGTCTTTGAACCTTACCCAAGCTGTATGCAAGGTCATAGGTAAGAAGTCATCCCAATCAATTTTCTCAGACCATAAATTCTGCAAAATGATTCTAGCCAGTATTGTGCATTGACTCAGCAATCCATGAGGATCAAATGTTTTAGAGATTTCGGACAGAACTGACCTTTTAGTGATTTTGCTCGAAAAGTTTGGTGAAACATGGAATTTTAGTACATCTGACTGATAAAACCAATATAATCCAAGAGTCTTGCCGTCGGTTTTCTCTCCAATAAAACCTTATCCGTCGGATGCTTCTGACCCAACAATTCAAGAACCTGATGGTCGTTAGATCCTCATTTTCTAAAGTTAAAACAACCAGATTTGAATATGTGCAGCTTCTCTACAAACTCTAATCGCATAATCAGCATTAGAAAAGAACACAAATCGTCCACATTGAAATCATTCAAAATGACATGTTACGGTTTTTTTTTGAAAACTCGCGTTATGTTTTCAAAATAAGACGTGTAATAATCAAATTTAGAGGGTAGAATTTAAGTTTATACGAAATTTCATGAAATCTTGGGTAATTATTATTTTACCACTGCAATTATTTGACTGACCTGTCTGTTATGGTTAGTTCATGAGAATTTTTAGCTTTAGACATTATGGTATAGTTTTTAGTTCTGGAAATTTTTAGTAAAGATCCATTCTCGACATCGGTTCTCTTCCTTTGCGTCAATTAAATCTCATAATTCTCGGTGCTCTGGTAATTTGGACCCCTTTTTGACCTTTCATTCGAATTTCAAAACATGTCAGTGCCAATTTCTAGTAAGTGTCTTTTGTCAAGAGTAAGTAACTTTTAAATTTTATCAACTGTTGCAATAATTGTTGAACAATAAGTTTCACGGTCCAATCAGGTGCCTTCAAGCTCAATGTCAAGGACAAAATATCCGGCTTCAGGGACTTTTGGCCCTGGGGGATTTTGAGATTGACAGTTGAGTTGAAATATTTAAAAATTCTTCTGGAAGTGGTTGCCGACTGCACACTTGAATCGCCTTATTTGCGAACTTGAGAAAATCCTCAATCATCCCCCTTATTTTCGAATTTATTGGTCAAGAAACTATGCCATTTTGCATATTTATTGGAAAAGGGATTGATTACTAGAGAGTTGTGGAATTTTAACAAAAAACTCTCAAAAGGCCACATTACAACTTTGGTGAGTAAAACTTGAATGATTTAACCCCTTTACAATCAGTCAAAAATGACTCAATTCTCACAAAAAACAGTTTTATTTGCAAATTAATCTCTCAGTTGGTTTAAGTCTCTTCAAGACAAAAGTTCAGTCATCTTTTTAGGCCTTCTAGCTTCTTACCTGCTTACTTTCTAACTGTCGGTCAGTTATTTCTTGTCTGACTTTCTTGAACACTACCAAAATTTTCTGACTGGAATAGACCTGATATGAGTGAGATAAGCATCTGGAATTCTGACCTCATGGCCCTCAACTAAACCTTTATCCGCCTGGTGTCCTGCAGAAGGGCCCCATTTGAGTCGTACTGAAACGAAATACAATAACCCCATTATCACCGTTGGAACACGACAACACACACCAGAACCACGATTCGTACGAACTGTCCAGGTATATCCACTCATGCTTATTTATTTCGTGATATTTTTTTCCGGTTTACTGGGAAACTTGAAAAATTCGTTAGTAAACAGCTGGTATTCGGAAAGCTAACAGTTGAAGTTGAGGTTATAACACGCAGTAGGAATGAGGTCAAGAATCGAGTATTGTTTAGGCAAAATAGGGATTTAGTACATAGTTTATTTAGGTGATTTGGGGTTTAGGGTACATTTTTAAGGGTTGTTTACATTGTGGAAACACGTAACGATATAACAATAGATAATATACAGTGCGTTTTTTTTTTTAAGACGGAACATAGGGATTCTCATGTTGAATTTTGAGTCTTTTATCAATTAGAAAGTAAAACTTTTTTACTAGCCTTGTATATGCCACTGTCAACCAAATAACTTCATTGTCAAATCGTAATTTAATTTATTTCTAACAGTGTAATACGATTATAGAAATTAAACATTATTCTTCAGATAAACTCTTCAAAATGTCCCTTATTAACGGCCAAGCAGTAAGGGCATACAAATAAAAAAGAATTTTTTTGGTTAAACAAATTGACAATGAGGTTAGACACGTCAGAAAATTGTTTGTCACCGTCATATACAAGGCAAGTTGAAAGTATAACTTTCTGATATGTTAAAGCATTCTTTGAGTCTTTCTCCAAGTTATTCTGGCGTAATTGATGGATTTATTTGATCTCGAAGCACCAAAGTTCATCTACGGCAAGTTTCAGCTGTATACTACGAATAGAAGTACTGCTAACATGGGACTGAAAATTTAACATGGGAATCACTATGTGCCGTCTTGAAAAAAACGCACTGTCTCATTGAACAGTCAGTGTGCTTTATTGGGAATCTTGTGGGCATTTTCTGCTTTTGTGACGATCGAGGGGTTCACTTTCCTAAGGGCTTAAAGTAGGTGGCGCTCCGGCATTTATTTACCCCCCAATCTACGGCGAAAGCTAGCCTGGTCGCCCTACAAGTGGATCACTCCTGCCTTCGATGTTTTTGCGTTCCCGATAGCCGCCTCGAGTTTATCAAGTCTCCATCTTTTACAAAAATTGTTGGAAGTTACGGCCAATTTAACAAACAATTTCAAAACCACACTACTCACCTGTTTGTTAACTGGCACGTAACAGACAGATGAAGCTTCTGGAAAAACATTAGCATTTTCCAGACCCAATTGCTTCAAACAACGAATAGCCAAATATGCAGCAGAGCTTGTTCCATAAGTTACTGTGTTCAACGAATAAATTCCCAATTCGTCATCTGCATGGTCTCTCCAAAACACTTTCTGCAAATTGCGATGTTCCTTTTCCTTGTCCACCAAAACCATTCTATACATCTTCTCAATGTCAGCGCAAACAACAATATTATTTTCACAAAACCTCAACAAGATCAACAACTGTAGTTTGGGACCTATATGTTGAATATCATTCAATGACAATCCAGAGTCTGAAAGAGAAGAACCGTTAAAAACCACTCTGAGCTTGGTTGTAGAACTTGACTCATTCAAAACCACATGATAAGGTAGAAAATAGGAAGGGTTGGTTGTAGGTTCACCAATCAACGACATATTATGACCTAAGTCCTTGTATTCGGCCATAACATTTCTATACATCTGATATTGTTTCTCGTTCTTTGAGAGCCTACGTTCCAATGCGTAAAATTGCTTCAGAGCATGTGTTCAAGAATCACCTAGCTGAAGTGGAGAAGTCTTCAATGGGATCTTCACAATAAATCTTTCTTGCTCATCTCTTCTTGTGGTCTCACGAAACAAAGTTTCACATTTCTGCACCTCTGCAGACAAAAGTGGCATCTCAGAAGGCGGTTCATCAATATTCCAAAATTGTGTGAGTTGAGATTGTAGATTTATCAAAGCTAAATTACATTTTGAAAAGTTCAACTGTCCAACTAGACCTAAAGGTGGAACTGCAGCACTAATCAATTAACCAAGACGGGTTTTTTGCACCACAGGCAGTCCAAAACCTAATTTTATTTGACCAATGCAAAGAAGGTTATAGAAGACCGCTCCTAGTAAGAGATACACATTGCCAGAAGTTGAGAAACCAGGATCAGCCAGCTTCAAATTTTTGGGAATATTCAAACCAGAAATATCTAAACGATGACTGGGTATTTGATTTCTAATTTTAGGCACAACCAAACAGGAAATATCCAAACCGATTGAATTGTGAAGGGATTGAACTCTAACCTCACATTTTTCATCCACAAAAATGTTTTCTTGACTTATGCCGGCCAGAGACACATTCACAGGAATTGATTTCAAGTCTAAGTAGTCACAAATATTTGACACAAACAAGTTACTTTGAGAGCCCGTATCCAATAAGACCCTACAGTCGGCAGACCTCCCATTAACATGATTCACCAATCCAACCGTAGATAGTAATACATCACCTGTATAACTGAAACCTGAGACACACAATGTCGCTGTTTCTGTTTCAGCCACAGATACTTACATTTACCAAATTGTCACAATCCAACTTAGGCCTATCAGTTTTCTGTCGGTAATAGTGAAGTTGTACATGATGTTTTGAAAAGCACTTTCTACAACCGGCTGAAGAACAATCCTTACTAAAACGATTTTCCTTCAGCAGTTCAAACATAGGTGAAGACAATTCAACTTCTCATATCTATCATGAGCCGACAATCTCAAAAACTGAGCGCACTCCCCAATGAAATGATTTTGTTAATAGATTTCACAACTTTTTCCAGCAAGTAGAAAGATTTTTCACTTCTACTTTTACCTTGATTTAAAATCTCCAAAATTTCAACCCTATCCCTGAGAAATTTCTTGAATTCCTCCAAAGTAGGTAGATCATTTTTGGGTCTCTTTTCCTCAAAAGCTCTCCTTCAAACAACATCCAATTTACCGTTAATAATGAAAATCACGATGGCATCCCAACTATCAACAGGTATATCTAATGTAGCCAAGGAACGAAGATGCTTAGTTAGACCGTCAAGAAGTTTCCTGAGAGTATGTGCGCATTCTACCTTCTGTTCAGGTAGATCAAAAACCTTTTTCAAGTGACTGTTTACCAACATGCATGCATTGATGTATCTGTCACAAACAATATCCCATGCAATTGCATAATAAGCAGCTGATGTTTCAAAAGAATGTAAAATATCTCAAGCATCACCTTCCAAGGCACCTCCAAGAGAGTAAAACTTTTCAATGTCTCCAATTGAGTCATTATTGTGAATAAAGGACAGATAAGTGTCTCTGGATTCCAACCAATTATCAAATGTCCCAGAAAACTTAGCAATGAGTAAAGTAGGCAACTTTGGTCTACACACAGCACCTATATGATCAGCATTATTGGACAAAGCAATGTTTTTACTAGGGGCAGGTGGCTGGTTATGAGATGAACCATTTGCATGATTCTTTGAGGTCTGGGACAAAATTGACCCAGCAATACCAACCACACAAAAGTTTTATCAAGGGCGTTCAAGCGAGTCTCGTGTTCCAAAATCTTTGGACAATTTTCAATTTCACTTTCAGATGCTTATAATTCCTGCACAGTCCCAATGAACTTTACACACCCAGTGAGTTTCGCTTTACAAAAACCACGCCTTTTGATGTAGGTTTTGACCTCTTTCCCCATTTTTACTTCCCAATTGAGAAAGGGCTCAACCTTTATTTCACCAATAAGCCACCAATTCGACCAAATAGAAGCTTGTATTATAGGATACTAAGATAGAAAGAGAGGAAAAGAGCAGGATGGTATCACAAATTTCCAATGAATACCATACATCATACACCAACCTGTTCTGCTCCAAACTCCAATTTTCCAACTTGTACTGCTCCAATTCAGAGGGTATTGTCCAAACTCCAATTGCCAATCTATTTTCCAAAACAATTTTTGGATTTATCCGGCTCGTAGAACAATTCTTTTGACTCTTTAGGGCTAATACCTAGTACACTTTATATTTCACCTTCTCCTCATTCAGGAAAACCAATATTTAACTTGATGAAGCTAATTTTATTTAGGGAACAAGAACAATGTGCTTCAAAGTACAAATTATTGAATTTTCCATCTCGAATAGTCAACCGTGCATGTCAAAAGTCCATCCCACGCAGACTTAATACAGACTGATACATGACGTGATATAACTGAGTGTATTCTTGTGGTTGGTGCACAGTGCAATGACTCAACTGTTTTGAACACCATGAACCTGAATACGGTTAAAGTAGTTAACTAACCCAAACTAACCCACTTATGGACCATTACACAAAATTGCCGAGAGGTGGCGCTACGATGACGTTCATGGGAATCTTCAATCTTCTGACCCTCGGGTCATGTGTTGAGGGTTTGTGGTATGAGAAGCGCACTGTGTAGAATTTTTACATTATCTCCAATCTTCTGACCTTCGGGTCACGTGTTATCTATCTTGTATACGGAGTGTGCGGAAAAAATGAAACTGTGATGGGGGTTTGTGTGTTCAAGTATGTGATCTCCAATCTTCAAACCTTCGGGTCATGTGTTATCTGTCTTGTATACGGAGTGTGCAAAAAAAAAATGTGAATGTGGAATGGCATTTTTTGTTTCATTCACGGGGGCATGCGCTGACACGCAACGTTTTGGGTTCAAGTATGTGAAGCGCATTGTGTTGAATTTTTCACATTGTTATTTACCCATGCTAACCTTCGGGTCATGTGTTATCTCTGTCTTGTATACGGGGTGTACAAAAAAAAGTGTGTTAGTTACAAATTGTTGAAAACGAATGATTTTTTATTCGACTATGAATAATTGATATCAGAAAAACAGTTTATTGTAACCACGAGCATAGTTTTATGGCTAATCGGTCTTCAAAGGTCGCAACCCGCATATTACAGTTTTTTTCAATTATAAATTGATAAGCATAGTTCTGCTAATAGAGACTTTTTGCACCTCTTGAATTTTCATTTCGTTGTGGTTATCGTTATTCTGAGCATGCGCTGTGACTAAATCACAATCCTTTATCGTTATTAACCATAACGGATTCCTTTAATCACAGAGGAATAAGGAAGAGCTTATCGGTATGGTGATGCTTATTTTCAAAATTAAATGGATGTTACTGCTAATATTCATTTTTTTCTTGAGCAATTGATCAAAATATAATGCAAATAACAACACTACATGACAATAAACGATCGCGAAAACCAAAATGGAATGCTTTACATACAAAAAATAAACCCATCACAATATGTTCTCTTTCATTTCATACTTTTGCGGATTGATTCACTCCACAATCTCACACACCCTGTCACGAACTCAACTACGGAACTCGACCAGACTCGACCTAACCTTACTTTTTTGTTTCTGACGTCTCATAATATTTTTGTTGTTTATATTACATCACTCAATAAGTCCGTAGGATGACACATAGATGGTGTTGCTATGTAATAATCCATATGATTTGTAGGAAGTACCAACCTTAAAAAGATATCTGTCAAAATTTCATGACAATCCGACGATTAGTTTACAAGTTACAGAGGTTCAAGTGAAGCTACTTTTGAGTTTTTCAAGATACCCAGACAATGCACCGTGTCACAAGTCGATCGCAACGATGGCCAAATTGCACGAATTGGGCTTCGAATTGCTTTCGCACCCACCGTATTCTCCAGATTTGGCCTCCAGCGACTATTACCAGTTTGCAGACCTGAAAAAACTGCTCGCCGGAAAGAAATTTGGCTCGAATGAAGAGGTGATCGCTGAAACACGGATGGTTCTACAAAAAAGGTGTCGAAATGCTAGAGCGGCGTTGGACTGATTATATCACTCTTGAAGGAATGTATGTTGATGACATCGTGTGACGTCGAAGACACATACTGCCCTCCTTGGTTAAAACGTCCTAACTACATTTGTTTCAATTTCCAGCTTGTTTGCAATATACCAATGATATTTTGTCATATTTACTTATTCTGCCAAGTAAGAACGTCCATCTCATCGAGGAATAATGAAACTCCTCCACCATAAAATGTAAAGGTACTGCATAATTAAATCTATGAAATCTCAATTATCTCAAATTCAACTACTTGGTAATTAGGACGTTCTAACTAAGGAGGGCGGCATACCCAATTATGATCAATTGTTATCCATCCATAATAATTATACAATCACTTATGAATGTGGAGGAACATCTCGAAGATTCTGCAACCAAAGAATTGGAAATGTTACCTTTGAATTATTTACAGAAAAACGCAAGACCTTCTGATCTTTTAAATATTTGGGGAAAACTACCAATAAGATATAGGAATGAATACTCGCAGGATTGCGATGAGCTTGTGAATGCGCTAAAGTTACCTTCTCTTGCGATCCCCATCGGGTGTTGACCCCCATTCAAGGGTATCCAGTCAGTCGCTACGTCGCGCGTCGTAGCTTTATTGTGATGGTGCGCCAAAGTGACCTTCTGGCTTCTGGCGCAGCCCCCATTTAAGAGGATACCTTTTCCCACTAATGTCCTTCTCAAAAAATATATCGGTTGGTCTGTACGTAGCGCAGTTCGTTTTTGCAACGAACTTAAATGCACCAATTTTATAAAAACGTCGTAAGGCCGGTCCTGTCCAAAATACGAAAACTTAATTTTGGAGGAACATCCAGAACATATTGACCAATATCATATCCAAAATTCATCTGAATAAACAAACAAAACACTTATCAAGGATCAAACTAGGTTCTAAATTAATTTGGCCCACAGTAGCTTCTGATCCCGAAAAACTTTTCTTCATAACATTTTGTTGAATTTTTTGAAATACCTATTCAATTTCCCTTGAGTTTCTTCTTTGCAATGATAAAACCTACTGTTTCCAAAACTGGAGATTTCCGGTTATGGACGGTTAGAAGGACACAATAGGTCTGTTTGTTATCGTCCACTAGTGCTCACGAATTTACACTCTTCAATCAAACTATTATTGGTATTCTTCTGTAACGAATAATAAAAAAACTTTGAGTTCTTATTGACTCACCCTGTATTCTTAGATCAGCGATTTTATGCCTGAATGATCCGAAGTTATTCGTTTCACAAGCATAGGTACCAATTATTATTTAAAGTGAAAAATATTCAGTCGTAATCAGGATATTACGAATATTTCAGACTGTTTTCATACTCTGGATTTCAAAACATTTCCGTAGGAAACTATCCCTCTCAAAAGCAATTTTTTTATAGTACATATAAGCTCAAAATATCAATGTTTTGTGGCATACCATTCAAAAATAATGACGTACAGTGCGGCTCAAAAAGCCTTCTAACTTTTGAACCGTTTGACATATTAGAACGAAATGTGGACACAACATATGCGAGGACGTTTTGTATTTTTTCTCATAGAAGAGACAACTAATGAAAATGTCAAAATAATAGCTGGGTGCCATTTTGAAAAAGAAAATCAAATGAAAAGGGGGTCGAGAGATACCTCATTCTGAAGGTTTTTCATTTTATTAAACCCTGAAAGTTTAAGGTCACTGTCACGTTCTAATTTTTCAATTTTGAGCCGGTCATTTTCAAAATGGTGCTAAATTGCCTAAACTAACTCGAACTAACCTTTGGTTCTTTCATTATTACATATGTTTTATGTAGAATACGTGATGTTACATCAAGGTGTACATGGAGTAGGTATATGAATTTTACGTACAAAAAATAGATGTCTCTATAGCCCAGGAAGGAGGTACGTATGATCGAAAACTGTCACGTCCACAGTTTTTTTTCTGTTTCCTATGCGTTTTGGGGTGCTGATTACGAATCCGTTTTTATCATACAAATTTTTTATCGGGGTCACCCCTTTTTGGGGCTGGAAAGGGGTGAAAATTTATATCTTCATGTTTATCTCTGCAGGGGTAGATTTTATCGCAAAATTTTTAAAATACAAAATGTACATAAATATGTGCTTGTCAAAAAAGGTTTCATATGTTTTTCTCCTATCAACAACCCTTACGAAGTTATTGACGATAAAGTAGAGGTTGAAAAAAAAAACTGTGTACGTGACAGTTTTTGATCATACGTACCTCCTTACTGGGCTAGACAACAGCAAGCGTCATGCGCAAATCCTGAATCGAGCCTTCCGTCATCTTATCCACGCAGCTTCACCCAAACAGAGTAGAAGTGGAAGCCATTTTGTCATTTTGGTCGTGTTCTGTGTTTTGGTTGTGTTGTATGACTGAAGCCGTACCATCTCGCATAAATAAATGATTTTATCGTACTAAAGTGAAAAGCATGCAGGTGTTTTTGATAAAAACCCAAGTACCGTCACGTTACTCAAGCAATAGAGGCTCAGAAAAATATCGTGGTGTGGCAGAAAAAAGGTAGTTTATGTACTGATGTTTGTTAGTTTGGTAGCTAATATTCATAGACGTTATTTTATTTTTATGCTAATAATAATAATCATAAATTACTCCTTACAGATTCTGAAACTGTCGGAGATAGTTATGCAGCTGGGAACCATAATATTTATATCAGATCAACACTGGAACAGCCACTCCTTAAGTGTTCCATATCGTCTGAATGCCGCTAAACAAGTAATGTTGCGAGCCAAATTGCATGAAATGTTACAGCAGGGAATTTCAGAAAAAAGCGAAACCTCGCGGATTTCTCCCGTAGTTTTGGTACCAAATATTTACCAATGCGTCATTTCTTGGTTATATACACAAAAGTACGTGATAATAATAATATTTGATTGACGTAGATTATTTATATAGCAATGACATAGATTTCATGTGAAGTTTACATACATAAATCGATATAAAATTTACATATCTTTTTTTATATAAAAATGTTTACATAAATGTGATATAAAATATACATGCACTGGAGGTATGACATTATGCAGTCGTTGTAAGTTAAAGTTTACTTTCTGGTTACCTTGTTATAATATCATATTGACGTAAAACTGGTAACTTGTGTTACATAATTTTCACATCAATATTATGTTCTTGTGTTTGCTGTGCTTGTACTTAAAACGGTTTAAAAGTTGACGGGGGAGCTTTTTGAGCCGCACTGTACAAGGTTTCCACTAAAAATGAGGTTACATGAATTTGTTTTATTTATGAATATATATTAGAATTATTAATCCGATGTTATCATACGTAAATTGATATAATATAAAAATTAAAGCTTTTGCGATTGAATTTCACTCCTCTCATCCCATGGGGAATGGAGGACTAATGAATCAATTTATGCACATATTTCGGGCTCATCAGTTTGAAATTCAATCCAAATTCTTTGCAGATAGTACGATAAGCAGGTACCTATGATCGAAAACTGTCGCGGATGCAAAGGGGAAGTTGAAAAAAATAATCAACGCGTGCCTTGGATGTATCTGTAGGTAGGTGATGGAATGCCCGTTCTATAACCGTACCTCAACACTCCATTATCATAACAGGACTACCCTCAAGCAAGGAAAAACGTGTTTTCCAAAACAATTCCTTACCTGTGCACTTTAAAAAAAAATGAGGTGTAATTCTATATTTCATATTGGTATTTTGGTCGTAATGTGCAAGGGGTAGAAAAATAAGTATATATCTGCAGGGTCCTGAGTGGGCGCTATCAATTTTTCAATCTATCCGACAGAGTTGTACAATTTTGCAGTACGATTCTGTTGGATACAACACAATCAAAGGATTTCCCAAATTGAATCGTGTGTGGACACAAACGACCGATGAACCAATCTTACCGATCTAAGATCGTGTTGGGTTTTTGGTTTAAGTCCTTTGAGCCGGGTACACACGGTCCTGTGTAAGATACGATTCTGTCAAACTCAACAAAATCGAACGATTTTCAGCGACAATTAAATCGTGTGTGGGCCCGAACGAACGACCGACCGATTTGAGACCATATTGGTTCGCAGATACAAATTTTGAACTGCTGCAGTACAACTGGATTGATTTTTCGCGTTCGTGGTCTAAGTTTTTTGACAGGGTCGTTTTTGTTGGTAGTTGCTGTTGTTGTGTTCATTTGATCATGTTGAAATATTCAGGAGAAGTTTTGATAGAGTTTTTTGAAATGTATGGAGACTTCACTTGATGATCTGCAGGACCGTGAGTGAGCGCATTTAATTTTTTAATCGTTGCGAAAGAGTTGTGCAGTAAGCAGTACGACTCTGTTGTACTGCGGCGAGAGATCGGAATGCCACGCTTCGGGTAAGTCGTTTTTTTTTGTTTTTTTTTTGGTATTGTTGTGTATGTTATCATGTCAAAACATTCAAGAGCATTTTTTATAAACTTTGTTTTTTGAATCATCTTCGGCCGATTCTGTTTTACTGCAGCCGTGAGTGTCCCGCTTAAGACCTGTTAATTATTCTGAATATTCTGGGTGTGAATCGAGTACTTGTGAAAACTGTAAAGAGTGAACCTTTGACTAATTTTGAGACAAAAAGTTCGAATGAACATGGGTACAAAACGGCTTTTCTTTTTTGTCTGTTTCTTTCTCTTTTTTTTTCAAAAAAACAAATTAATCTTTGAGTTTCTAGTCGTCAATATCCCAGGTATTCCAAATTTCGTTCAATTATCATATTTCTTGACAAAAATTTAGTTGTGCAAAAAACTAAATGAAACTGTTTTTTTGAACGCTCTGTCGGTTTCTCAGAAACCAAGCCGTTGTGGATCCAAGTTTATATGAACTTTTTGTCTAAAAATAAGTCAAAGATTCAGCTTTTTGATGTTTTCCCAAGTACTTAATTTACATCCTGTATAAACCGTGCGCCTCGCTAAAACAAAAACTAAATCAAATCTCGTGATGGACTAAAGTTCACCAGAACTTTATAATGAATGCGTATTTTTACAGAATAATGACATTATAAGGAACAGGTGCAAATATGCCCTGATTCCAGTTTCGATAAGAACATCTATTTCTATTCATCATTGAGAAATAAAATTACAATAATTGGTAAACAATCAGAATACTTCTTTTTTCTGTTTTCTTTTTGTTATTAATTTATTTGAATATATTTAAACAAGTCTAAATTCAACATATTGTATAGGTGCTGGAAAAAAATATATCCAAGCGTACAGAAAATAAGCTGAAAATTAAATAACGTTCTTGACGGATCGAGGTAATAAAGTTGGAGAAAGCTACGAATTATGCATATCCAAATTGGCGTGCTGCCTGCAGAGAATGAAATTAGTGTGCGTCTGGAAAACCTCAAAAATAATATATTCGTCGTGTTAGGGGGACGTACGGCGTGCGTATATCTGGTTAAACGGGCCATGTGTGTCTTTACTTCCCGAGAACCAAATTCTGTGGATGATTTTTGTTGGAAAACGGTGGAGATGGACTAATATTATAAAGAAAGTTCTAGTTTATATTTTTGGACAAAACCATATACAGTTTTGAAGAGGTGAAAAGTCTGATTAAATAAGAAATATATCTCAAGTGGCGATTGGAGGACCTTCGTTATTCTGTGTTTTCAGATCGTCTACATACAAACATTAACGACTATAAAACAAAACTCAGTAACATAGATCGATAAGTATCCAATTAAGTAGTTGGTATGACTCTACTAGTGACTCCTTTGAAAACAGTTGAAATTGTAGTTGTGGAATCGTATAAATACCACCCATGAGCTTTTTTCATGAAATTACCTAAACTAGCTCTTGTATGGTATGGAGAACAAAGAGGAAAAAATGCATGAAATTTCAGAAAATTCAAATTTGAGATGAACACGCTATATGATTGTCAAACGCCATCACTTTCTTCCTATCAAACAACAAAGTAACCCCTGTAAAATTGTAGGTTATTAACCGATTTCAACCATTTTTTTTTTTTAAATGTTAAGTTATAAAAGGTCTACTATTAGACAAACTTTGAACTGTTTATTTCAATTTTCAAGGTATATTGCACTACTTTTTCGTGATAAAAAATGGCGAAGTTTTATTGAATAAATCACTACGCCACTGGATTCAGAGTGCCTCCAAATGGCTGTGACGAAAATTTCAACAAAATATATTCATTAATAACAAAGCTGAGACAACTTGAAATTCACAAATTCTCTGAGCTAATTGCATCATTAGTTGCATTGGAAATTGGATTTGCTTTATTACCTGTAACAATAAACTGCAAATTGAATAACAAGATGTTCAAAATAACATAACATTTAATGAAATTGACGGAATCACATTTGCACTACTATCAAGAACTAGTGCATTTTTTTGATAAAAAATCATAAAATTTTGGTTTGATAGGTTCAATATTGTTTGCTAAATGAAAAAAAAAACTAAAAAACAAACTATGATTGAATATTTTTGCCGATAAATAGGTGATTTTACATTGATACTGAGTAGTGGCAACAAGTAACTCCACCTCCATGGCAACTGTTAATGCAAGATGTTCTTTTGTGAATGTTGACTTGGAAAATGTACGAATTTGTCGTAACTTTGTTATCAATGAATATATTTTTTTGAAATTTTGGTCACAGGTATTTGGAAGCACTCCAATTCCAATGGCGTGATCATTTATGTAATAAAAAAATCGCTTATAAAAATTCTTCATTTTCTTTCACGAAAAAGTACCGTGATGTCCTAAAAATTGAAATGAATATTTCAAAATTTGTATCGTAGTAGACCCTGCATAACTTGACATTTAAAAAAAAAGGTCAAAATCGGTTGATAACCTGAAATTTCACAGGAGTGATTCCAATCTAAATGAGTCACACTGTATGTATAAGGGGATAAAGATGTTCACATTACCCAATTCAATCTTTTTTTAAACGCGTAAGTTGAAAAAAATATCAGTTTCAAATTGTATTACTTAAGAAACATATTACATCTTCCAAAAAGTTCAAATCTCAAGCAGACTATGTTTTCAATTTTTGAAACTTCGGATTTGTAACCTCATCTTTTTTTTCCTATAGTCTTATTATGTAGGTATCGTGAGGTAATGAGTTGGGGTGTTCAACAAATACGCGTAATGCGTGCGACATCGTTTCTTGACATGATGGAATGCTATTATCAAAATAGACAGAAAACCATTACCACTGGCGCAAAAAACGTTATCCCGTGAAAAATGTGTGAAAAACAGTGAGTGATTTTCATGTTCGAACAAACTTTAATAGTAAATGGACAGGTTGGAATATACATTTTAGTTAATCATTCATTTGAAAGCTGGAATTGTTGTATACAGGGTGTTACAAATCCGAGCGTATACATGAGCACTTCGTAACCCGTAAGAGATACAAGGTCGGTTAAATAAAATCAAAGTTGCGCAATTTCAATCTCAAAAAAATGCCGCTTCGAAACTTGAAATTCCAATGATATCCGACAATAACCGATTTTTTCGTGGTGAACTTATTTGCAGTGATAATTGAAAACGAATGGAACATTTTTATGGCCACTTTCTCTGCCTTTCAAGATGGCATGGTCGAAATTGCAAGCCGACGTTTCGAATTTTCGCAACCATCATCAACTATTTTTTTCAAATACGAACCCAACTTTTCTAATCCCATTTCTATGTAAGTCTTCCCCCTTGGAAATAGTGATGCACCATTCTTCTCTTTTTTTCATTCAATTTTTTTTTTAAATTTTTTCAAACGTGAGGCTTGAACTGAAAAGTTATTATTCGTATCATGACTACGATAAGCGCGACGCATTCTGAAACGATCAAACACTTTTTTTTATAACCCCTGTATTGACTCTCTGCATCGTTTCAAAATGGCAAGCGTGACATATCATTATTTTCAGGAAGCAAACGGATATTCAAAAATGGATTGATGGATTCGACCATGTTATCTTGAAGAGCAGAAGAAGTGGTCATGAAAATGTGTCATTTGTTTTCAATTATCTTTTCAAATGAATTCTGGACAAAGCAAAATGGATGTCTAACAATCCGTTATTGTTGGATATCACCGGAAGTCTTCAGAATTTTCCAAGTTTTGAAGCGGCATTTTTTTGAGATTGAGATTGAACAACTTTGCCTCACTTTAACCGACCTTGTATCTCTTACGGTTTTAAAGATCGCCATTTCAAACACTCCAATGTGTAACACTCTGTATACATGACTTTTTTGGGGTATTTCGCCTTAGTCAACCAAAAAATTCTCACAAAAAATGAGTTTTTTCGTGGTAAAGGACTTGAATTGGTGCAAACTGAAACACGATCACCAAGGGGTAAATCACGAGTGTATTTTACAATCCAGCAAAAACAATATTGAATATCTCATTTGTCTCTGGCCTAAGCTGTAGAGCATCGTAGCAGTGTTGTCGTTATTTGAGTGTATCGTGGTCGGCTTAGGCTAGGCGCATATTGGAAGGCGACCTGCGCGAATTAGCGCGACATGACTCGGCGCGAGTTTTTGTAACTTACGTGATTGAATCTATCAGCGCATATTGCAATGCGAGGTGAAGCAGCGTGACACGCATTAATAATATGTGCTGAGAGACTTAATGTTAGGAAAACTCGCGCTGTATCACGTTGTGCCACGTCGCGTGCCTTAGCCTCAGGCTAGGCGCATATTGAGACGCGATTAACGCGTATGAGACGACACGAGCGTAGGCATCTCACGCGTCGCGTTGACAACGCATATTGCAACTTATCACTCAAAATCTGATCCAGAATGTGATGCTGAAGAAGAGCTTTCAATGTCTTTATGTATATTCGAGATAGTGATATCATCCAAGAACTTCTACCTCTCCAAACGGAAAACCCATGAAAAAATTCAAATATTCAAAATGTCAGAATTCCTTGACTGATGTTGGAGTTAGTTCGGGACACTCCATATCCTTACCTTTAACGTTTCATTTCTAATGTCAGACTTATGAGTATAGATTGGTTTGACTAGGAAGTTGATTATTATATCCGCTTTCATTTGACAGATATGAATAGATTTGTAGTGGGTTAGTTTGAGTCAGATTTTTTGAGTGATGATTTGGAACTTGAAATATTCGAAAACTGAAAGAGCTCAAAAAATCAAAATTACAATAAAGAGACTGCAGCATTCAGTTTATTGAACATTTTTGTTCAGCAGACATGTCACAAAAATGCTTTTACAGAGAAATTTGATTGTTGGATTCAATAGTAAATAACACAATTTCAAATTTGTCAACATTCAAAATCCCGATACACTAACAGATCAAATCCTTCATAAGTTCACTTCATTCTTCTTAGCAGGGTTCATTCAATTGAACCGTTGAATCCGCACATTTATTTATAACACCAGTGAAATCAGTGTTAAGACACAACCAGTTTATTTTACGTTCCAGCAAAATTTTGTCGCCAACTTTTGAAACGTCTGTCAAGAAATTTTATTGTTGGAGAAATGTTACCAACACATATGGATTATTTTGCTGGAACAAACGTATAATGAATGACAATAATGTATAGTCAACTCACGAATCAAAGTGACCAAATTTGATGTTTTTTTTTGTGGTTGAGTAGAACTAGAAAAAACCACAACCGTTTACTAGTTATGTGACCATTACCGCTGAATCACCCGCTGAATCACCCCATTGTCTATTGTTCTATATACCACGTCTTTATGATTGTAAAGTGTAGAATAAGCATTTCTTAGTTTATAAATATGAGTTCCTTTCCATAATCGACACACTATATTCTGCTTTTAACTGTATTACATGTACTTAACGCTTGTCACCAATAAATATTATTTTTCAAAAGTCACTCCCAAGAATTTCACATTTAACTGGCGCAGTCGTTCGGATTTAGTGCAGTTCCGGTCAATACTCACGACAATGAGTTCGCTATTGATTTTGTTAGAAACGTGAGTCTTAACTCTTTGGCCCGAGGAAAGAAGAACCAGCGTGGCAAGCATAGAAACCAAGCAGTCTTTGTGTCCAACAGAAGGAGCGGTTTATCGACTTTCCATTGTGAGGGTAAGTGCCCAGTACTCCTGTTGTAAAACCATTTTTTCCTTCCTTTTTTGATATTGATTTGGAAGACATATTTTATTCACCATAATAGTGCAACAAATTTGTGTGTTACATTTGAAACTGGCGCGAAACGGTATTTGAATGATAACTGACTCATTTTTGAATGTCACAACCAGAAATTGATATTGACGAATTGGTCAATCAATTTTTCAGCGTTCTTAATTTTGACGCAACAAGTTCAACTGATAGTAATTTGCTTAAATCCAATACAGATAATTCAAATAGCAACATGGCTGAAGTCAATTATACACTTTTGAAAATGTACGTTGATACCATTCCAAAATATGATGGTGATTCTAAAACTTTGAATAGTTTTCTATCAGCTGGTGATTTTCTTTTTGCAACGTACGCTCAAGCCAATGACGTTATATTAAGAGATTTTCTGATAAGATTGATACGTCTAAAATTAACAGAAAGAGCCCAATTACTTGTATGGTGCCGAATCGAACTAAATACTTGGCAACTCATAAGAACAGCTTTATACGACTCATTCGGAGATAAACGAAATCTCGATTGTTTGGAACAAGATTTGTTTATTGCTAGTCCATATAAAAATGAATCTCCTTTGAATTACGGTAAAAGACTTCAAATATTAAGAAGCACATTAGCTCAAAAAATTGCTAGTTTTCCCGCTATCCAAATGGATCAAGCTACAAAAGAGATACATTTACGACAATATGACCAACTCACTTTAAAAACTTTTATAAGAGGTCTAGAAGGTAATTTGCAAACCATTATTAGGTTGAAAAACCCCGATTCTCTAGAAACGGCAATGACAATGGTCACTGAGGAAGAAAACTTCCATCACTCTCAAAAAATATTTAAACCTCAAAAAAGTGAAGATTCCAGAAACGAATCTTTTAAAAACAGAAACTATAATGATTCTCACAACAATTCCAATTTCAGGAATTACGACAATTCTAATTTTAAAAGTTTTCTGAATCAACAAAACAGAAATCAAAATAATTTTCAAAATTACAATCAATTTGCAAATGGAACACGAAATTCTCAATTTCCAACTGGCCCAGTAAATACTGGTCAACCAAGAAACTTTACAAGACATTTCCCAACTAACCGACAGGTTTTTGGAAATCAAAATCAACCTCAAAATAGAAACGCATTTAGATCAAATCAAAATCAACCTCAAAATAGAAACGTGTGTAGACCAAATCAAACTCAAAATCAGCATCGGGTCTATGCTGAACCAATGTCCACTTCTCATAGATTATCAACTCAACATAATCGGTTTCGTAATCCAGAGCCCATGGATGTAAATCATATTGAACATAACCATGATGACTATTATGATACTTCAAATGCTGATAACGACTACCAATACAACGAAACGTACGAAAATGATACTTCTCCTTTTCAAGAAAATAACGAACACGAAAGCTTTAAAAATAAAAAATCTGATGATCAAAATTTTCGAATTGCCAAAAGTCCAAACGATGTAACGTAGAAGTAAATACTGTCTCTAACAATAATAAATTACCTTACGTTACAATAAGTGAACCAAAAATGAAACTCCTAATAGATACAGGATGTTATCATTCTATTTAAAAACCTTCAATTGTTGAAAAATACTTTTCTGATAAAATCTTTAATTCACCTTCAACAATTAGAACAGCTGCTGGATAAAGACAAGCTTTATTCAAAGCAACTATCCCAGCTTTCTCTGAAATAAAATCAAATGAAAATATAACTTTCATTCTTTTCGACTTTCATCATTTTTATGATGGTATTTTGGGACTAAAAGATATTTTACGATCAAGACTCAATATTGATCTGAGGATTAAAACATTGTTTAATAATACAATTTCTATCCCCTTTGAATTTCGCAATCCCGCAGTAGGAAAGTATTGCATCACCATAAATGCACATGAGATAATTACGACAAACGTACCCGTATCTGAAAATAGTAGTACTATTGTGATCCCTGAGTTCAAGTTCAAGACGAATAAGCGTTTCAGGTATAAAAACGCTTACGATAGCTCAAAACGGATTTGCAAGAGCGGAAATTCATAATTATGGCAACGAACCCATCACGGTCGAATTTACAGAACCCTTGGAAGTTTCAAAAAATGTAAATTTTGAACTTTTCCAAATCGAAGACATTTTACCCAAATACTATGATAAAAAGAAAAACGGTCATTTTGAATATCTTAGAATGCCATTCGGTTCAAAAAATGCCCCCGCGACATTTCAACGAGTTATGGATCATGTCTTAAGAGACATCCAAGGCAAACATTGTTTAGTCTACATGGATGATATCATTATATTTTCCAGTAGCCTAGAAGAACATCTAAAACATCTCAAGCAAGTCTTTGATAGATTGCGAAATTCAAAATTAAAAATACAACTCGATAAATCAGAATTTTTAAGAAAAGAAGTTGAATTTTTAGGACATGTCGTCACGAAAGATGGAATCAAACCAAATAAAAAAAAATAGAAGTAATTAAAAACTTTCCAATTCCAAAAACTGCTAAAGAAATAATGTCATTTTTAGGACTTCTCGGATATTATCGGAAGTTCATCAAGAACTTTGCAAAACTGACAAAACCTTTTACACAGTGTTTGAAAAAAGGAGGGAAATTCGAACACACCGAGTAGTTCAGAAATACATTTGAAACTTGTAAAACTCAATTGTGCAATGACCCAATACTTCAATATCCCGATTTTGAAAAACCCTTTATTTTGACTACCGATGCTTCGAATATAGCTATTGGCGCGGTCCTTAGTCAAGGAAAAATATGTTCTGATTTACCTATCGCGTACGCACCTCGAACATTCAATCCGGCAGAACAAAATTACTCAACCATTGAAAAAGAGCTTTTAGCCATCGTTTGGTCTACTCATTATTTCCGTCCCTATCTTTTTGGAAGAAAATTCTACATCGTCACGGACCATAAACCTTCACAGTATCGATTCAACATGAAAGAACCAAATTCTCGATTAGTCCGATGGAGACTTAAACTAGAAGAGTACGAATATGAAATCCTCTATAAAAAAGGTAAAGTAAATACAAACGCTGATGCTCTCTCTAGAATTGAGCTAAACGCCATTGAAAATGATTCCATAATCGGAAATCCTGGTGACATCGATGATGAAATAGAGAAATATATACAGAAAGAACAAAGTCATCAAGTAACTGACGACCAACGAGAGGAAATTAAAAATATAATAGAACCTCCAACTTTCAAGAGCAACCAGAAAGTCTACGTAATCGATCAAACGGCCTGAAGATCAAAAGACAAACCTCGAAAAACAGAACAGTATGTTTCGCAAGATTTAGAAGATAAAATTATAACAACTAAACAAAAAGTGATTCATAAATCACAGATTCAAAGACCTAATGCTTTTCCTTTTTTTCAGGAAAATGACTCTACAGTACATGATCTTCCTACTTGTAGTTACGACAGTGACAACTAAAGACATACAAATATCCCAGATTAAGACACCTTTACTTCCCTTCCACTTAGGAAATGCGAAAGTAATTCAAACGCAGCATACATTTCTGCATTATATAGAAATAACCCCGCTTGTAGTCGAACTAGATAATATAAAACGCTTTTATAATATTCTAGAAAGATCGCAAAATAATATGAATAATCAGTTAGAAAAATAATTCTTTTATGAGTAAAGATAATCTATTTAATCATGCTAAATATTTAATCGCAGAGGCAAGCATTAAGTTAAACAATATAAGACCCCATCAAATAAGAACTAAACGCGGACTTATAAATTTTGTTGGAAAAACTTCAAAATGGCTCTTCGGAACCTTGGACTCAGAAGACGGTGAAAAATATGAACAAGCAATAAATGAGTTACGGAATACGGCAAATTCATATAAAAAAGAAATTGCTTTACGAACATCTTTAACAAAGCAGCTGATCGACAACTACAATCAGTCAATCACAACACTCAGCAAAAATCAACTTTCCATAAAAAGTTATGTTAAAAATTTAGAAAAAGATTTGAGAGCAAAAACTTTGAACATCTCAAACTTCTTCAAAGTAACCAATACGATTCACCAACTTATTTTGAACTGTCAGAGTCTCATCACTTTCCTAGACAATCTTGAAGACGCAGTCCTGTTCGCTAAATTGAACACATTACATACCACTGTAATATCTGCGTCAGAATTAGGAAACATAATTTCAAAATTAAAAAGCCTATATGGCGAGGACAACATAATTCATTTCAAAGACTTAAATTATCACTATCAAGTCACAGCACTTCAAGTGAAATTTTCAAAATCAAAACTAGTTTTTGCAATTCACTTTCCAATAGTACAAAACGAAAAATTCAAAATCTTTCGTCTCTATCCAATCCCAATCAATCAATAATTGTTCCTACCCTTTCCTACCTTATACTGGGTACACACCTTTCGCAATATGAAGCAGAACCATGCCCAATGGTAGAAGACACTTATATCTGCCATGGTCATCTGAGACCATTCAAAGAAGATTGTGCAGTCAGACTCATTCAGCAAGCCGAAAAGTCAAGATGTCAAACTCTCCGAGTACAAATCACAACTCCAATAATTCAAGACATCGACAATCGATACGTACTAGCCATACCTACCAACAAGTCTCTCAAGATGCACCAAACTTGTGGAAGAAGAGAAATCAACTTCATCCAGCATCCAAGTTTAATAAAAATTCCATATAAGTGTGAAATTCAAATTGACGACCTCCACTTCATCAATAATGAAGACCTCCTTCAAGGTAGTCCATTCAAACTACCCCAAATCCAATTCGAAGAAGAAGACCAATCCACATCGCAAAAGTCAATCGTCTTGGAATCCATTGATTTCGACAAGATCAAGTCACTTCAAGATCAAGCCAACAATCTTGAACGAATACCAGAAATCAACCCCATGCGATGGACACTCACATCAACCTTCAGTTCTACAATCATCCTATGTTTTGTAATAATAATAATAATTTCTTTATTTAGCAATATGGCTATAGATATAAACATACAATATGAAAAATGGCTAAAATTGTAGATATTACATACACAAGTAATTGATTGTTAAAACAAAAATAACATTGATTCAATAATAAAAACATCGAAACATCAAAATATCAAAAAGGAAAATAAAAACTAGAAATATACAATATTATGACTCCATGACAATATGTGCCCTTAATAGTCTAGTGAAATCAAGAAGTTT